>JAGFMF010011828.1:4762733-4817320 GCA_019455555.1 Galemys pyrenaicus
GTTGAGTTTTTTTGTTTACTTTTGGTTATAATTGCCCAATTCCTTGAGCTTATTCTTTATTGTTGTTGTTCTTTCATATTCCTCCTAATAGTGAAGCCACCCGATATTTTTCTCTTGCCTTCTGACTTGTTTCACTGAGTATAATTAAGACTGTAGTCTTCTAAGACTGCCCTGCACATCGGTCACTAGTTGTGAACCCAGGTTATTACCTGTGTTCTGATCAACTGACTGTACAATAGAGATTTCCAAGACCCCCTCCGAATACCAGTCACTAGCTAGGTTATTTAACCTGTGCTTACCTCAGACTGGCTGTAATCAGAGGATCACACAATACCCTCCTCAGGTTCTATTCATTTGCTAGGTGATTCACAGAACTCAGACAAACATTTTATTCTCTAGATCACTGTTTCATTATTAAAGACATAACTCAGGAACAGAGATGACAGAGGTCCATAGGACATATCAAGTGGGAAAGATGGGAGAGAACTTCCATGCCTTCCCTGGATACGCCACTCTCTCCATCTCCATTTGTCCACCAACCTCGACTCTCTATGATCCTGTCCTCTTGGGTTTTACTTTGTCATGATTGATTAAATTATTAACCCTTGGCCATTGAACTCATCTTCCAGCCTTTTCCCTCCCTGGAGGTCTGGAGTGGGATTGAAAGTTCCCATCCACTAATCAAATGTTTGGTTCCTCTGGCAACCAAACCTTCAGCCTTAGGTGCCTCCAAAAATCATCTCATTCACATAACAAAACACACCTTTATCTCAACACTTAGGAAATTCACAGGGTTTTAAGAGCCTTGAGCCAGGAATTGTGGATGAGAATCAAGTATATACATGTATTTATTTGTGCATACAAGAACTGGGGTGTAGGCCAGAGGTGCAGGGATAAGAGGATTCACCAGAGACAGAGTGGGGAGCAGAACAGGCAGACTAACTGAAATACACTGCTGAGGGGAGCAAGGGGGTGAGACAGGAGAGGTCTGCTGGGCCATGTGGGTCAGCTCCCTGGGCAGGGATCAAACTCAGGGCAGTGTCTGGCAATAGCTTGATAGTGCTGACTTTAACCCTTGCATCACCAGAGACGCCCTGAGAAATATACTTTGCTGACCTGAATGGTCAAATAAATTTCTTATAAATCATAATATTGTGCTTGATTTCATTTATACTAGTTAGTAATTCATCCCCATAGTCTCAGGGCATTCAATACATGAGAAATACATCACACCCATAGGAACATCACTTCTGGGTCTCTGTCCTCTAGAGTCTCAAGTGCTGCATGGATATCGTTCTGAGGCTCCCTTCACTTGGTTCTTCTTTAGAGCCCAGTTTCTAGAATGATTTGCTTTTATTTATGTTTTCAGAGTAGAATTCCTGGTTAAGGGCATATGGCAGATACATTTCTTAAGGAGTTGAATATCTTTAAATATCTTTATTCTGTCCTAACTTGTTCTTCACAGTTTGTATGAAATTCTTGGTTAAAAGTTGTTTTCATTAAGAATTTTTAAGACATTGTTCCATTGTCTTCTGGCATCCTTTTTCTGGCACAATTCTGCTAAATATTGTAATGCCAATCTCATTCCCTAGACTGTTTTTATTTTTTTTTCTGCCCCACTGCATACACACATCTTACAACGTGACCCTTATAATCACCCATCAAGATTGGATTTATGGGGCCTCCAGTTGAACCTGGTAGAACATTGTGACTTAGGGCACCTCCTTGGTGGCATAGGTTAAGTCCTAGCATCATTACTGCCTTGGCCAGAGTTCAAACCTCAGCCAGGGAGCTAACCCATATGGCACAGCAGACCTCTCCTGTCTCGCCTGCAGCTCCCCTCAGCAGTGTATTTAAGTCAATTTGCTTATTCTGCTTTCCACTCTGCCTCTGGTGAATCCTCTCACTGCAGACATCTCTGGTCAGTACCCCAGTTCTTCTACGCAGAAATAAACAAACCTTTAAAAAAAAAAACAACAAAAAAAACCCTCTGTAATTATATAATGAGGCACATACAATGCTGAATGGCTTCAAAGGCTGTGTCATAAAAAGAGATAGGGCTTCCTCTTGGCACTTGATCTTTCTTGCTTTGAGGGCTCACACCATATAATTGACATGTATGGAAAGAGGGATAAGATAAAGAATGCCTAAAGTTCCACTGGCACTTTGTTAATACTTTAGCCACCAAAAAATATACTAGAGGAGTGCTGTGTGCATGAGTAGGACTTGTTAACTAGTAGATATCTGGTTGAGCCATTTTGTTGGGGATCCCCTGACTGTCAGTATCTTTAGGCTTTTTTCTTCTTGAGTCCACATTTGTCCAGAGAAAAGTGTTCTTCTCTTTTTCCTAGAAGACATAAACTCCTCTCCTTCCTAGAAGATGTGTTGTAGCATCCTGGGAGAAAAGGGAGAATGGAGCCGGGGTATCTCACCTTGCAGCATAGACACCCTCTTAACCCTTTCGTTTTTATGTTTCATGGTCAAAGCTAAATTGTCATCCTTTCTACCCCAGCAAAGACAGTATCTCTGTGCATGGTAGGGGAAGGCCTCAGTGGGACAGGATGAGAGGGTGAGGATGAGTCTAACCGATTCTAAAACAGACTTTCTATTTCCATCTTAACTTTTAACCCCACTTTCAGAAATACCTAAAATCCTCAACTCACATGCACTTCTGAGGTTCTGTAGAGCAACTCATCTTACCTTCTGGGTTTCTCCCATTGCAGCCTTGGTTACATTTTCCTTAGTTTTACTAAGTTAATTCTCACTCATCCCTTTGCTTTTCAGTTTCCACCGTTTCGTTGCTATGATCTCCTGTCTTCTTTTTCTCTTTGCGCCTTTGCCATTATGTCAGTGAACCGAAGTTCTGGAAGGAAGTGAAAGTGTTTAATTTACTATGTGAACAGAGGTCATTTCTATTTTCTCTTAAACCGACAGAATCAGGCTTCTGCTGTAACCGTTCTTCTGAACTTGCCCTTTCTAAGGACAAGAATGACTCCTTAACCAGAGCCGTGGGGCTCTCATGAATTCTCATTTAGGGAACTTACCGTAACACTTGAACGGTTGACTCCTCCTTCACTCTGTTCTCTGTAGCACTGCTCTCTCTCTGATGTAGATGATGCTCTCCCAGTACTCTCAGCTCACTTCTCTATTTCATTAAATAGCCTCACTCCCACAACAAGAGATAATAATATAACCAGTGTCATGGGCTAGGCATTACTTCAAATAAACATTTCAAATGCAATAAATCTATTACCTCTGCAAGTATCTCTGTAAGTAAGGCACTATTAAATAGCCCACTATACAGATGAAGAAACTGAGACACAGAAAACAAATAACTTTTCCACAGCCCCAATTCTTTCCCACTACATATTTCCACTTAAAATGCTATACTTTGGGCCTCCCTGGTGGCGCAGCAGATTGAGCAGCGCACTATGAGGCAGACAGTGGCCACTGCAGCACGGGTTCGATCCCTGCCTCCGGCCAGGGTGAGGACCCACATGGCGCAGCAGACCTCTCCTGCTTCGCCTGCTGCTCCCCTCGGCAGTGTGTTTCATTCAGTCTGCCTGTTCTGTTCCCCACTCCGTCTCTGGTGAATCTTCTCACCTCCCTGGACTCTGGCCTGTACCCCACCTCTTATATGCATAAATAAATAAAATCTTTTAAAAAAATGCTATACTTTGACTTTTCTCATCTATTTCTATTTCTCTATTACATATGCATAGAAATCTGAGTTGTTCTATTTTCTTTTTTTTTTTAAAGATTTATTTATTTATGCATACAAGCACTGGGGTACAGGCCAGAGGTGTGGGGGAGTGAGAGGATACACCAGAGACAGAGTTGGGAGCAGAACAGGCAGATCAACAGAAGTACACTACTGAGGAAGCAGTGGGCACAGCAGGAGAGGTCTGCTGGCGACATGTGGGTCTCCTCCCTGGCCGGCAGCAGGGATCGAACTCATGCTGTAGTGGCTGAGGTTTGCTTCATAGTGCGTTACTTAACCCACTGCGCCAACAGGGATGCCCGGTTGTTCTATTTTCTAAGAGTCAAATTCAGTATCCAAATATTTATCAAAACCTCTATTTGCATGTCTCACATGTACCTGAAGATCAAAATATCCAAGGTCCAACCATGTATGTCATTTTTTCTTCTTGTCTTCTAAAACAACCCAACCTACGTTTTGTTCTGCAGATGTTAATGACAACAGCAATCGCCTCACCAGACAAGGAGGATACTTGGAGTCCATTCTGACTGTCCCTTCTCTCTCATTCCTTATGAGAAATCTGCTGCTAAGAGTGTCCTCTAAAGGGGCTTCTGAGGTCACTTCCCCATCATCTTCTGTCTTTGTTAGGTCTTCATCTTGCATTTCTAACAGTGCCCTCCTAGCTGCTCTTAGTTCTGATTGTTCCATCACCATCACAGTTGCCTTCCTAAACACCTAAGATCTGATCATCCTGCTTATTTAGGTTTGACATGTAACTCCCTGTGAGAGGAGCGGTTTCAGACATTATAAATGGACAGCAGGATCCCTTAAAGAAACATGTCATAAATATGTTTTAAAGCAATAAACACTTACCAGGAGAAACCGAAAACTTAATTCCAAACTATTGATGATTAAGAACCAGTTAGAAACTAAGATTAAAAACAATTCAGAAATAAGGTGAGAATATGGATGATCGATGATTTTTTTTTATTATTATTGAGCACCTATTATGGAGTTTTTCTTCTAGGAACTGGGGTAGTGGCCTTTTAAAAGATAAAGTCCCTGATACATAGCATTTATGCTCCTGTAGAGAAAACAAGTAGTAATAAATAATAAAGAAGAAAATCCCGAAAGGCAAGGGGGACAATGCTGGCAGTAACAGTCTAGCATAACCTCTTTTTTTTTTTTTTTTTAACACACAACACTTTATGGATTTGTGCGTCATCCTTGGGCAGGGGCCATGATAATCTTCTCTGCATTGTTCCCACTCTAGTAAGGGACCATAGGGCAGTGCATGTAGGCTTGACTACTCCAGAGGCCAGGACAGGTCACCATGAATGAATGACATTGGATACCAGTGCACTGTGGTAGCCTTTGGGTTCCCTGGCACAGCATGATGAAGGCCTGAGAAGAATCCTACAGCTAGAGGTATAGGCCTAGTGAGGAATTTGCACCCTCAGACTTACTCAGTGACCTAACACAAGTTTCCAAAACCTCTCTGGGCCTCTAAGGTACTTTCCACTCCCAGAACACAGTAACTTATCTCCCTGGGTTCTGCCTTCCCCCAAACTATCTACCATGATGCCATTTTCCCTACAGTTTAGAACTTAAGTGCACAGCCTGGCTGGACCTCTTTTCTTCCATGGAGCCATGTTCCTCAATGGTGGGGAGAGCAGCGAGTAGCCAGAGCAGAGGCTGGTGGGGGCCAGGGCAGTTCTCAGCACACGCATGTCTTGTGCAATGGGCCAGGGTAGCTTCATTGTTAGTTCTCACAGACAAAAACAAAAATTGGAAACTTCGGTGGATTTTGCGTCCCTTTAATGAGGAAACGGGGACCTGATGCATTAGCAGGCAGACAGAGCAATTGAGACTCCCACACTGAGAGGCAGAACGACAATACCTCTCTGCACCCTGTTAAGTACCCATAGCCAGACAACTGATACTTATTCCATGTGTTGTCTGCTAGATGTGGAAAGGTGGAAAGCAGCATTCAAAGTATGGGCTGTCTGTTGTGTGGAATGAAAAAAATAGCCTGATTCGAACTTATTTTCCTTAGGGTATGGCTAGCGGGTCCTTTCCTTCTACTAGGTTCAGGGTCAAGGTAACCTCATGAAAGCCACTCACTCTAACATTGAATAAAACCACCTTCTCCTGTGGGAAACTGTGTTGTTATTTCCAGTCCAATTGTGGAGTTACATGCTTATAAAGTAACATGTTTCCAAATCCTAAGTAAAAAGATACACTTTACAAATAGAAGTGGACAACATGTTTACCTGAAGAGGTAACAGAAAATTTTATCCATGTAAATTACAAATATTAAAGTCTCTGCAAATTTGTTAACATCAACATTGTGAAATCACATTAATCCTTATTACCGGGAAAGGTCGTATTAGATCAGCGAGACATCTAAATTAGAGAGCATTTAAAACATAGATTCAGTCTAATTCCTTTAAAATCCTCTGGATTACAAAAATGGGGAAACTGAGTGTGGATCAGGAAATGACTGTGACCAAATGAAAGGAATCAGAACCAGCTCTCCTATGTGTAAATTAAAGAAACGCTTCTGAAGTGCCTAAGGAGCTTAATGTGCTCATATCTACGTAGTCTTATTTACACTCAACAGTATAGTAAATTTTGTATTCACAGGTTATTTTACCCCTTAGTTCATGCTAATTCTCATATATTCCCTTGTTTAGATTTAAAAAAAAAATCTCTTTTCTGTGGCAGTAAGGCAGTCGATAACTGAACATAAAAGCAAAGGGATAAATAGATAATGTGACTTGTATACGGTCTCTTCAATTCAGTCAAGGATTTGCAACCACTGGAGTTTTGTGTCTATCCCTAAATTCAAATTGCTAATTAGTCAGGAATTGTTGAAGGTTATATGGTAGTTGTTTTCCTGTTAGTCTACTTATTTGAGATAAAAGTGTCCCATCTACAAATATAAAGGAAAATAATTAAAGCTTGTATTTAAATGCACTAAAAATAATTTTGTATGCTGATCCCTCAGCTCCAGGCCTTTGAACTTGCACTTCTCTCAGTCTGGAATATTCTAATTATCCTCAAGTAGCTCACACTCTCACTTCATTCACATCTTAGATCAAATGACATCTCCTCGAAGAGGCAGGCATGCTCTGACACATGTATAAAAATGTTCAAATCCTTTCTTTGCGCCATCTCTTTTTATTTATTTTCTTTATAGCACTTAAATGATCACCCAACTCATCTTTTGTTTGCAATTGTTTTCCTGCCCCTACCAGAGTGCAAAGTCTAGGTGTAAATTGCTTTGCTGGTGGCCAAGGAGTCCATGGAACAACAGTCACTGAAACTGAGCCAGTAGAAGTAAAAAGAAATTGCGAGTCCATAGGGAGTTGCCCCCAGTCCTGTTTGAACAGGTGGACTAACTCCTGGGCTGGTGAGTCCTGTCCAAATAATTTGGACCATCACACTGACCATGAGGTGCCATGATAAATCTCATCATTTCCTGGAGGGAGAAGGCTGAGAGGCCACATGTGCAATTGGAATACAACCTTCGTCTTCCTGGGAGTAGCACAGCCAAGAACAATCTGTGATGCTGCTGTCCTCCTCCTCCCTGTCTTATGGACTTGTCTTTTTTTAAAAATTATTTTTATATAAATATGTTTTTATATAAATATGTAAAAATCTTTATATAATAAAGATTTATTTTTATTTATTTATACATATAAGAACTGGGGTGTAAGCCAGAGGTACAGGCAGTAAGTGGATTCACCAGAGACAGAGTGGGAGCAGAACAATCAGATCTACTGAAATACACTGCTGAGGGGAGCAAGGGGGTGAGACAGGAGAGGTCTGCTGGGCCATGTGGGTTAGCTCCCTGGCTGGGGATCGAACTCATGACACAGTGACTGGCAATAGCTTTGGCTAGTTATAGCTTGTTAGTGCTGAGACTTAACCCCTTGAGTCCCAGAGATGCCCACACTTGTCTTTTAAATATCTCCTCCTCATCACTTGACTAATTTTTCTTTCTAGTATTGGTTCCTTCTTGCATGAGTTTCTCTGTCTTGCCTGGTTCTTAAACCTAGCATTCCTTGTAAATTCTTTCCCTAGAGGGCAAAAGACCCACTGTTTTGGGTGGGTGCTCTGTAGCAAAATATTTGTTCAGTGAATGAACTAAAATCTCACAGAAAGTGATATTTCTTTCTTCTTAGACACCACATGATATTTCTATTTATAAAGTGAATATTCTCTAATTGAAAAAAGCAATGCTCATTACAGACCAAAAAGGAAACACCAAGACCACTAAACCTCTAAAGAAAACCCTAGAGCTTTTTTAACAGTGTTTATGGATGCCCTCAAACTATACCTAACACTGACATCATGCTACCTAATGGAAAGGGGGTAGCTGTAGAGGTATATTTTTAAAATCTTTTTCTTTATATATATTTGACATCAACTGTGGTCCTCATAGATTTCCCACCACCACTTTACCAGTGCACCATCACCTCAGTCCCTTGTACTCTTTCTGCCCTAAACCCATTCCCTGCTCCCTCCCCACAAAGTGTTTCTGATTTGCCCTTGTCTTTTTGTTTTTATTTTTTTCCTTGGTTGCTTATTTGGTTCTCTTATTTTCCTCCTAGGAGTGAAACCATCTGGTATTTTTCTTTTGCCTTCTGACTTATTTTGCTGAGCATAATCCCTTCTAGCTCCATCCATGTTTCTACAAATGATTCTAGTTTAATTTTTTTGATTGCTAAATAGTAGTCCATCGTGTATATGTACCACAGCTTCCTGATCCAGTCATCTATTTTGGGGCATTTAGGTTGTTTCCAGGTCTTACCTATTGTAAATATTGCTACAATAAACATAGTGGTGCAGGTATTCTTTTGAATCAGTGTTTTTGTGTCTTTTGGGTATATTCCTAGGAATGGGATTGCTGGATCATATGGGAGTTCCATTTTTAGTAGTTAGAGGAACTGCCACACTGCTTTCCATAGTGGTTGGACCAGTTTGCATTCCCACCAGTATTGTACTAGAGTTCCTTCTTCTCCACATCCTCGCCAACATTTGTTGTTGCTCATTTTTTTTTTATGAGTGCCATTCTCACTGGGGTGAGGTGGTATCTCATAGTGGTTTTGATTTGCATTTCTCTGATGACAAGAGAAGTTGAGCATTTTTTCATATGCCTGTTGGCCATTTGCATGTCCTCTTTGGAGAAATGTCTTTTTAGCTCTTCTGTCCATTTTTTGACTGAATTGTTTATAAAGCTGTATTTTATATATAAAATTCAGCTGGCTCAGTGAAAAAAAAAAAAGTCATTACATTACATAAAGTCAAATTCACCATTGACTCAGCTTCAGATAAGACAGCACTGGATTTTTAACTAAAAATCCCAGTGCTCAAAGTTGACTCTTTCTGGCCTTCCCCATTTCCCCTCACATCTTATCTTTCTGTGCTTCACTGTTTTAAGAGATTAAGGAAGATTTTAAAATTTGTAGTCCAGTACTGCGCATATGATAATGCTAAGGATATAAAATCATGGGCCAGTAGTGGCAACTATAGACAACCTGTGGTTTCACGTTTCAGCTGAGCTCGTGTTCTTATGCACCCAGGACCAGACAGTGTGTCTTTCTACAGATATTACTGGAAGGAAAACTGTGTAACTGAAATTGAGCTGTCTGAAACTGACCTTAAAAATCATTGAAACTTCAGCAGGAATAGAAGTAGAACTGAAAAACTCATTTCAAAAGTGCAAGCAGGTTCCTGGAAAATTGGACACAACATATATATGAGTCAGGTTATTCTTTTATTCCTGAAAAACCGTTTAAATGGACTATTCATTTATGCAAATAAGAAATTAAAAATTCTTATCAAGAAATGTCACTATTCAGAACCTGTGACCTGGGGCCTCCCTGGAGGTACAAGGGATTACGTCTCAGAACTATCAAGCTACCAGCAGCCACTGCAGCACGAGTTCATTACCAGGCCAGGGAGGTGACTCACATGGCATGACAGACCTCTCCTGCTTCATTTGCTACTCCCCTCAGTGGTGTATTTTAGTAGATCTGACTCTTCTGTTCCCCACTCTGTCTCTGGTGAATCCTCTTTCTCCCACACCTCTGGCCTACAGCCCTGCTCGTGTATGCATAAATAAATAAATAAATCTTAAAAAAAAAAAACAACAACCTGTAACCCTAAGGAATGACATTTCTATTGCCTCAAATTAAATATGAACAAAAAATAGCTTGCTTAATATCTCCAATTGAATATCTTAAATATCTAAGACTCCACTACAGTGAAATCTTGATTTCCCCTTCCGAAGAAAACCCCTGTACTCCTCAGACACCCCCACTTCTCCCATCTTCTAGTTCTCAGTAAATAGCACTTATAAACAGGGTCATCCTTGATTGTCCGTTGTCTTTACCAGCTGATCCAGCTCCTAGCAAGTTCTGTCAGTTGCATCAAAAACTGACATAACACAGTTCAAATCTGCCCACTTTTCTTTTTCCACTGTCACCCCATGTCCCAACTATTATTACCTCTCACTGGCTCCCTGCAGTAGCTTCCTCAGTTTCCATTTCTGTTCACCTCTGGTTCATTCTCCACTCAAGAACCAGAGGAACTTTTAATTTCTTTTCCTCTCTAATTTGGTAATTCCAGTTTTTAAAAATTAACAAGCTTCACTTTTAGAATAGTTTTAGATTCACAGCAAAATTGAACTGAAGATACAAGGAGTTCCCAAATATCCAGCTTTTCTTTCATATGCAAATCCTCTCCCAGGATCAACCTCTCCCACCCCCACCAGAATGTTAACTGGTTATACACATTATCAGCCAAAGCTCATAGTTCACAGAACAACACTTCCCGTGTACATTCTATAGCATTTGTATAATACAATATATAATAACAACTGTACAATGACAATATTCGCCATGCTAAGATCAGTGTAGTTTCAATGCCTTAGAAACCCTCTCCACTGTGCCTGCTCTTCCTTCCACCCTACCAGCATCTAACAACTCCTAATCTTTTTACTATCTCCATTGTTTTGCTCCTTCTAGAGTGCCATATAGTTGAAATCATAGTGAATTGTCTTTTCAGATTAGCTTCTTTCACTTAGCAACATACATTTTAGATTTCTCCGCTCTTTTGACAGCTATTTAGTTATACTCTAAAAAATATTCCATTGTTTAGTTTATTTGTCCATAGTTTACTTATCCACTCACCTGCCAAAAGACATCTTGTATACATCCAATTTTTGGCAATTATGAATAAAGCTGTTGTAAACATCTGTGTGTGATTTTTTTTGGCTGAATGTAACAATTCAATTGGGTAAACACTGAGGCGCATAACTGCTAGATCACATGGTATTCTGGTGTGTGAGAAACTACTAAACTCTTTGATGTGGCTGTACCATTTGACATTCCCACCAGCAATGATTTCTATTGCTCCACATCCTCACCAGCATTTGGTGTTGTCAGTATTTTGAATTTAGGCCATTCTAATAGGGATTCCATCGTACCACAATATATAATTTGCAATTCCTTATAGATATATGTCGGATGTCTTTTCACATACATACTTGACATCTTTATGCCTTCTTTGATGCGGGGCACGCTTAGGTCTTTTACCCATTTTTTATTCAAGTTGTCCACTTTCTCACTGTTGAGTTTTAGGAGTTTCATTCTTTTTGTTGGAAATAGTCTGCAGAGGAGAAAAAAAAATCCCAATTAGAATGTTTTCATTAAGGCTTCCCTGGTGGCGCAATGGGTTAAGCAACACACTATGAAGCAGACCGCAGCCACTGCAGCACGAGTTCGATCCCTGCCTCCAGCCAGGGGAGATGATCCACATGGCCCTGCGGACCTCTCTTCCCTCACCTGCTGCTCCCCTCAGCAGTGTGTTTCAGTTAATCTGTTCTCCACTATGTCTCTGGTGAACCCTCTCACCCCCCGCACCTGTGGTACCCCAGCTCTTGAATGCATAAATAAATAAATCTTTTTTTTTTTTAAGATTTATTCATCATACAAGAGCTGGGGAACAGGCATGAGTTGCGGGAGGTGAGAGGATTCACCAGAGACAGAGTGGGGAGCAGAACAGGCAGATCAACTGAAATACCCTGCTGAGGGGAGCAGCGGGCGAGGCAGGAGAGGTCTGCTGCGCCATGTGGGTCCCCTCCCCAGCCGGGGATCAAACTTGTGTGGCTGTGCAGCAGACGCTTCACAGAGTAGTACTCAACCTGCTGCACCACCAGTGAGGCCCAAATAAATAAATCTTAAAAAAAAAAAAAAAAGAATGTTATTATTAGATCGCTTGGCATTCCTAGAAAACAATATATGAAGAGTCTACCAGTTAGTCTTTTGTTCATTATGTCCTGAGCAGATTCCTCTGCTAGGTGAAGTTAAAGCTATTTTTGTCTTTAGGGACAGCAAAAATAAAATTAGTTGGCAGAAAATGAATTGCTTTGTTTGGGTTCTACTTTACTGTGAAGCACCTGTTGTATTTCCATAGACACAGATATAACCCTTGAGAAGTTAACTGAGCTTTGGAATATGGACAACAGAGACATTTATTTTCAGTAAGGATTAAACATGAGTAGTATAAAAAAGTGCTTTAATGGAAACCTTTAAAGTTTTATTAAATATTGTAAATATCTTGAACTTTGAACTTGAGAAGGTAGAGGCACAACCTTCACCCACATTTGGAATAAAGCATAATAATAGCTTCTGTTGGGGCTCAAATCTTGTGAGAACGCAGCAAATAGTTAATATGGTCTCATTGTATATATTCTTTCTATTGTCTATCTTTAGCAGAACTCATGGAAATAGTGTAATATAGGTGTAATTAGAGGTGATTACCAGAGAATGGAGCGTGGAAGTATTGGGGAGATGTCAAAGAGTGCTAACTGAGCCTCCCTGGTAACACAAGGTGTCAGATCACCTCCCCGGGAGCGTCTGCAGCCACTGCAGAAGACTTTAGATCCCAGCCATGGAGGGGACCCACAGGGCACAGCAGACCTCTCCTGCCTCACCTGCTGCTCCCCTCAGCATTGTATTTCAATTGATCTGCTTGTTCTGCTCCCTGCTCTGTCTCTGGTGATCCTCTCACCCCCCCACTCCACTTCCCCACCTACCTTTGGTCTGTACCCCAGCTCTCGTATGTATAAATAAAATTGCTTAAAAAAAGTGCAAACCTACAATTTGAAGATAAATTCTGGAAACCCAATGCACAGCATAGTCATTATAGCCAATAATGTTGTGCTATAAACTTCCAAGCTACTGGGAGACTAGATCTTAAATGTTCTCAGCACAAAGTAGAAATAATAGTTTTATGATGCAGTAGAGGTATTAGCTATTGCCATGATGATAATCAGATTGCAATATATAAATATATCAAGCCAATCTGTTGTACACCTTAAACTTAAGCACTGTGTCATTTTCATTATACCTCAATTTTTTTTTAAAAAAACTATCTTAGAAAGGAAATATGCTAAAATATCAATGTAGTCACTTTCTAGGTAATTTTTAAATATGTCTCTATGATTTGGGGAACAGAAATAGATTAACTTTTACTGAAATATTTTATTCATTCATCCACTCATCAAAAATTTATTTAGGACCAAATATGTACTAACTCTAGTTCAAGGTACCTTGGATACATCAGTTACTAAAATAAAGATCCCTGTCTTTGTGGAGATTATATTCTTTTAAGGAAGGCAGTCAATAATATAATCATAAGTGAATTATGTAGTATTAACTCATTCACAATATTTTAAGTATATAGTACAAGCCCAGCAGAGAATAAAATAGGCAAAGATCTCTATCTCTGTGTAATCTCCCTTTTATCAAAGGGACATAAAGAACAAACAATAAATACACAAGCACAGTAAGTATATAAATACTCAAAAATATTAGTTAAAACTAATAGGTCTAAATTCATGATAGAAGAATGATTGAAATACTTCCTTTTTCTTCCAAAAGTTTCACAAGTTTATGCATATTCTGAAAGCAAAAATTGCTCACTTTTAAGAGAAATTTTCTTCAAAATATGTCTAGTAACAAGATCTCTTTTATTAGTATATTCCTTCAGTCATTGATCTGTTTGTTCCAAAAATATCCATCAAGTGCCTTTTGGTGCAGAAGATGACAACAAACAATCTTGACACAATCTCTGCTCTCTAGGCAAATTTTTTTCTATTTGTTCAAAATTTCATAGAGAAGAAGTACCTCTGAAAATGCACTTATAACACACTTTGAAATAAGTATCTACTTTTTAAGACTTCTTTGGTATTTGTTTTGTCAACCATAAGCTTCTGAAACCCAAACAATTATTTCTAACTGGAAGGATGACAAAGGGCAATAGTCTTTGTTGTGGTCAATATTATTGTTGTCACCGGGACAAAGGAACCTTTGCAGCTCGTTCTGCAAGTGTTAACTGAGTCACAGAAGAAGACACAGGAAAGTTGTTTCCAATTGCCCACCGGCTGGGGCAATCTGGATGAAGAAACTATTTTGTACAGGAATTGTGAAGAACCATCTGTGTCTTCTTTTTGCCCCTAGGTTCATGTAATATTCTTAATATCCAAAAGTTCAAATTCAGGAAATTATTTTAAAGAAGACAGTGTACAATATTCAATACCTTAATATGTTATAAAATGCTCTAAAAACTTTGATGGTAGAATCTGTTCTTTTTACTGGCCTAGACTTTCTTCCCCTTCCCTGTCCTAGCACCCCACTACTTCTTTGTCAAATCACCCCTCTTCCATCCACAAGACTGCCAGTCAAGTGACTTGGCCAAGCAGTGCGCCTGGGACGGGAGCCAGGCCAGGCTGATTCTTCTCCTGGGATTTGAATCTTGAGCAGGGTGACTCAAGGTCAGAAAACATTTGTAGCCAAGACTTCCTGATGGCAGAGTCCTGAAGAACTTATCCATTTATTCCTGCCATCTAACTCCCCAAACTTAACTGAATTACCCCACAAGTTCATCCAGTAAAATTCCCTTTTACTTAAATATGCCTGAACTGACTTCTGTTGATGGTGATTAAAAAACCCTGATATATTAAATAGATTGGCGAATGTAACTTAAATCCTTTTTAAATCTTTAATAATATTTGTTGATAATGGCCAAAGTGAGGATTCATTTTCTTTTAAATTTATTTATTTATGCATACAAGAACTGAGTTACAGGCCAAAAATGTGGGGGGTGAGAGGATTCACCAGAGACAGAATGGGGAGTAGAATAGGTAGATCTACTGAAATACACTGCTGAGGGGAGCAGCGGGCGAAGACAGGAGAGGTCTGCTGTACCATGTGGGTCCCCTCCCTGGCTGGGGATCGAACTTGTGCTGTAGTGGCTGCAGATAGTTTCATAGTGCTGTGCCTTAACCCCTTGCACCACCAGGGAGGCCCTCATTTTCTTTTTTCCTAAGAGTCACCCAGAAGTTGACTTCTCAGGGAACAAAAGCACAGCTTAGTTACATCTATGGAAGCATAGTTTCTCTTAATATATTGTGAAAAAATGGTATTTTTATTAAAGAACATTATATTTGATATATAAATATTCAAATGAACTGGGCAATGAATATAAACTCTTACTTTCAAGATGAGATATTATAGCAGAAATAAAATGAGTCACTATAATCGCTGTATGTGGGAACAACTGTCAGTCTCTTCACTAAAAAATGCCATATATGTATATATAAGTGAATAGACACACACACAGATATTTAAATCTGTCCAAGGCAGTGTCTACTTACTCTACATTTAGACATTCATTCCTTGAGAAGAAAGTTTAGTGATGAATGGAAATCTTTCAGTTCTGATATTTACTTTTCCTATCATTTCCCCATTTTTTAATGGGGCAGCAAACCAGATTCAAGTGTTCTTTACTCAACCTTGATTCCCGACTTCTTAATTTTAATATTTTAATTTCTGGGTGGGCACAGTATTTAGATATACCCAGGAGTGTTTTGTAAACTTCAGAAGGTAGCATTGATGGTGAAAATAGAGCAAAATAATACCAATTTGATGTTTTTAAAATGAGTGCGTTATGATTTTCAAATCATGGTATATATTATACCCATCATGCTGTAAGCAAGAATAGAGTTTCTCAGAGTTCTATGCAGAGACTTTAGTGAAGGGGCTCATTACAAGTGTTATGAATAGGCTAATGAGCGAACAGCATGCTGAGGCAGCCCCCGTGAGCCAGAATAGGAAGCCCCAGAACGCGGAAGAAATGTTATCATGTAAAAAGGTGTTACCATGAAAAAAAGCCACAAAAGAGGGAACGCTTTGCTATTGTCAAAAATATGGGACAGAAGCAGTGGGAAAGGGCAGACTTCTCCCATCTTCTGATTTGCTGCTAAGCCCACCGGAAGCCAAATCACAAGGATGTCCTGGTAAGGCAGTTAGGATGAGTCAGCAAATCTTGATGGGGCACAGAGAACAGCAGAGAAGAGGAGCAAATTCATCTGGGGAAAAGACCAGAGAACAACTGGCCACATGATTTAACGTGGAACAGAACAGACTCAGAGAGATTGAGCACCTTATTAAAATGACATTGCTCGTAATCCTTGATATGAAACTTAAAATATAAATTCCCAGACCCTCTAAAGTCAGTGCTTTTTCCAATCTGCTTTAGTTAATGGCTTAGCTGTTGCTGATTGCAGAGTCTTGAATTGCTCGGGTTCAACATAGTACTTGTTTTAAACTGAGGTGCTTCTACGAGCCTTTGCTGCGTGGCTACCATGGAATAGAACCCCAAGGCTGATTGTGCCGTGAACCGGAGAACAGAGTGATGAGGGTGGCCTTGTCCTGGTGAAGCCAACAGATAGACACCCTCAGGGCTGTGAGAGAGAAGCGGCCTGGTGTGTTAAGGGTCTGGCCACAGAGTCAGCAAACCTGAGTTTTAATCCATACCCTCCCTCACTGTCTGGGATATTGAGTAATTAATCTGATTCTCAGTTTACTCATCTATTATTATTTTTAAAAGAATTCTTTTTATGTATTTATGCATATAAGAACTGGGGTGTAGGTCAGACAGAGGTGTGGGAGGTGAGAAGATTCACCACAGACAGACTGGGGACCAAAACAGGCAGATTGATTAAAATACACTGCTGAGGGGAGTAGTGGGTGAGACAGGAGAGGTCTGCTGCACCTTGTGGGTCAGTTCCCTGGCTGGAGATTGAACTCATGCCCCAGTGGCTTATGATAGTTTGACAGTGCTGTGACTTTAACCCCTGTGCCACCAGAGAGGCCCCTCACTCATCTATTATTAAAGGTAAAAGTTCCAACCTCATAAGTTGATATGAGACCTAAAATAATGCTTATGAAGTGCTTAGTAAAATGCTTAGCATTGCAGTTCTAGTTAACAATAATAATTTGTGTCATTTATTGGACTTTTGACACACCACAGCTATCCATGAAACAGACCGAAGGTAGGTCTTGATATCACCTATTGATGGATATGGAGTCAGGTCTGAAAGAATAGTTTGCCTAAGATCACATAGGTAACACCAGTGTTCAGAACTGAATTCATAAGCACATCCTTTTGTTCCATTTACATGATCCAAACAAGATGAACTCCAGAAGTTTTCCTACTAGGAACTCAATGAGAAACTTCTAGAGCATGATTAAGCACACAAAATGTTTTCTGAACTTTTCCAGGTTGCTACAAAGTGGGGTACAGGAGTTAGACCCCCCTCTTCTGATTATCACTCTCATTGAGTTTGTTGTGTCAGCAATGTCATCATTTTTTTTTAAACAAAGCCCAGTATGCCCTTGAAGAACATGCCTTTCACCATGGGATAATTGGTTTGGAATCCTGATGCCATTATTTATCATCACAAATAAGGCTTTGATGCTTGAGGGTTGGCTTTGTGCCAAGAAGTCATTGTTGGGGATTTTGGCTGTTTGATGTTAAGATGCAATCTGCTGAGGAGCTGACTAGTCCTATTAATAGGAGTTCAAACACAGTGTCACAAGTTTAACTATGAGGGTTTGGAAAGAGAGGCCTGAATAACAATTCTAGGAGAGCTCGGAGGTGTCATTGGAGAGGACAGTGTGACCTCGGCACCATGATAAGAACCCACGAAGGCATCTGAAACATGCCAGCAGTTCCTCTCCACACCCACTCTCTCTCAAGTTCACTATTTTGGGCACTGACATAAATGGTATGCCACAGTTAGGTGTCTTTCTTTCCCACAGGACAGAGTTCCTTAGAGGCAGGATTATGTCACTAATTCAAAAGCATTCATTGAGTGTCTCTGGCCATTGCCAGGCATTGTATGAGGAGCCAGGAGCCGTATTCATCTTTGTACCCAGAGCCTCATACAGGGGCTGGCGCATGGCAGGCATTCAATAAGTGTTATGGCTAAAATATTACTCACTGGGGGCTTAACACAGACACTGTGGTCACTTGAACGTGTTGTTTTCTCAAAATTCTCCATAGTAACCCAAACCTTTGGAATCAGAAAAAATCAACTTGTGGCAAATATGACAGAATTATTAAATACATTCCTATTTACATGTGGTTAAAGGCTAAAGCATTCCAGTAGCTCAAATATTTTGCTTCTTTAAGTGTTAAGTCCATGTTTGGGAACATCAATTTAAAAAGCAAACTCACAACCTAAACAAAACCTAAATCAACCTTCACAATTAAAAGACATTGTGTATCTCACAGCCTCCTTCAGGAATCATTTATCCTTAAGCGGGCTCTAGCTACGTGGGGTCCCTCTTATTGATATTTATTTTTATCTATTCTATTAATGATAGTTGTGACCACACAGTTCGTGTCAACCATTCAAAAAAAATCTTGAAAAAAGGGAAATTTTATCAATGGAGGTTATCTGTGAAAGCAACAAAGCTAACAGATTAAATTAGACATAAAAGAAATTCATTTGAAAGACAATGGTAGCTCCTAATAGGGAAGGTTGGAAACCCACCTTCAGAAATAAATGTCAGGAGCCAGAGGGGCAGCAGGAAACAGTCCAGGACCTGTCAGGGAAGTGCGATGGCCCCAGGCCCTGGCTGCCCCTGCCCTACTGTGAAGAATGTCTGAATGGCCCACAACAGGAGCGGCAGCCAAGGTCACAGGACCACAGCCAGGGCCTCATGGAAGAGAGGGGCTGACCCCCTGAGTTTCTGTAGCAAGAATTTGGGCTCTGCTATCATAATTTTTATCCAAAAGGGAGTTAAAAGCACCATGTCCATGGGCCTTCCTGAGGGCACAAAGGGTTAAGTCTCAGCACTATGAAGCATCAGCAGCCACTGCAGAACCAGTTCAATCTCCAGCCAGGGAGGTGCCCCACAGGGCATAGCAGACCTCTCCTGTCTCGCCAGCTGTTCTCCTCAGCTGTATATTTCAGTAGATCCACCTGTTCTGCACCCCACTCTGTCTCTGGTGAATCTTCTCATCCCCCACACCTCTGGCTTATAGCCCAGTTCTTGGATGCATAAATAAATTTTTAAAAAAAGCACAATGTTCTTGATATAGGCTGGGTGATTTTAAAACAAAATGAAACTATATTGTTGTATGATACAGAAACAAATTTGTTTTTACATTTATGGTAAAATGGTAAAAAAAATGTGTGAAAATATAATGCAATAAGATAAAAACATTCAAATCAATAATAATATTGGTAGCTTAAATAATGCCCTATCATTGCTGAAGGTGCCTCAGTCTGATCTTCAAAACCACTTAACATGATGTGTACATGGTAAGACGGACTTTGCTTATGTGCTCAAGTTAACAATCTTGAGATGGGGAGATTAACATGGACTTAAGTGACCCGATGCAATCTCAAGTCTTTTAGAAAGAACAGAAGGGTCAAGGTCACTAGGAAGGATACGTGATGGTGAAAGCAAGAATTGGAGAGAAGTGGGTAAGAGATTACGAGCCCGGGAATGCAAGCAGCCTCTAGGAGCAGGAAAAGGCAGACAGTAGATTATTCCCCCAGCATCTTCCCAAAGAACCAAACTGCTGGCTTCTCAATTGTAGCCCTGTATGATCCATATGTAATTGCTATGACTTACTGAGTTCTTTAAAATTAGTAACTTTATTTAACTAAGTTAAATAAAAATGTATTTCTTGTTTCATTTCTCCACCATCATATATCCAGTTCCCCCCTTTTTTAAAAAAAGATTATATTTACTTATGCATACTAGAGCTGGGGTACAGGCCAGACGCATGGAGGGGGGTGAAAGGATTCACCAGAGACAGCAGGGAGCAGAACAGGCAGATCTGCTGAAGGACACTGCTGAGGGGAGTAGCAGATGAGGCAGGAGAGGTCTGCTGTGCCATGTGGCCGGGGATCCCCTGGCCGGGGATCAAACCTGTGCTACAGTGACTGCAGATACCCCACAGTGCAGGGGTCAACTCCTAGCGCCACCAGGGAGGCCGAGTTCCTTTTTCTAAGAGAACCTGTAACTGATTTTTTATGCTTCCTATGGTGGTGAAGTTAGTGACTTAGTTTTCATGTGATTCAGCAGACCTGAATTTCCTAGAGTTAGGAACCATCATCTAATTCTTAGTAAGCTGATTTTTGTTCAGCAGAGTCAGACTCCTGTTTCAGAATCAATTGCCTGGGGGCAGGGAATAGACATTAGGACTATAGGGATCCCACTGTGGGGAGGAGACCTGGCACTGAGTCTGCTGTACCTGATGCTCTAAGGCTTGTCTGCCGGAAGCCTCGGAATTTCAGCTTTACCTGCATCTTTCTATTTTTTGTTAAAGATTTATTTATTTATGCATACAAATACCAGGCCAGAGGTATAAGGTTGGGGGATGGTGGTGGGGGTTCACCAGAGACAGAGTGGGGAGCACAACAGGTGGATCTACTGAAATATACTGCTGAGGGGAGCAGCATGTGAGACAGGAGAGGTCATCTGTGCCATGTGGGTCACTTCCCTGGCCAGGGATAGAACTCATGTTGCAGTGGCTGTTGATAGCTTGATAGTGCTGTGTCTTTAACCGCTGCACCACCAGGGAGGCCTTGCATCTTTGTGCTTCACTTCACTTCCCTAACCCTCCATTTACCACCTAGGACTGAAGTTCAAATCTGAATGTCGACTTTGCAGTTACCTAAGTTACCTATCTCTTAATCACTCTCTTCCTCAATCCTGTTCTCTGTAGCTCTTGAATATTGGGATGTACTAGAAATTGCCAGAGAGACACAGTACCTCCTTGCCTGACTTTTAGCTCTGTCTTCCACCTAGCTTTAGGAGATATGACAGCATCTGCAGAATTCAAGTAGGTCACTTTTTATAATTCATTGTCCAGGCTGAGTGTTAAGGGTTGAATTGTGCCCTCCCTATCCCCACCTCAAATTCATAACCCCCAAGACTTCCAAATGTCACTGTTTTTGGAAATAAGGACTTTAAAGAGGTGGTTAAGTAAAAATGAGGTTATTAGGCTGGTCCTAAACCAGTCCTGCTAAAGTCATTATAAGAAGAGGAAACTGGACATAGGGACACCGGGGATCCACGTGTACGTAGAGGAGGCATTGGAAGACACAGCAAGAAGGGAGCCCTCTGCAAACCAGGGAACGGTCTCAGGGGAAACCCAACCTGCTGACACCCAGATCTTGGACTTCTAGCCCCCAAAACTATGAGAAGTAAATTTCTGCTTTTTTAGCCACCTAGTATGTGGTTTGTTATAGCATGCTAGCAAACTTATACACTGGGGAATTCTGAGAATGACCAAAAGATAACTATGAAAAAATATGCTGAGTCAACAGGTTAAATTGAGATTATCTGAACGAATGAGGATAAATAGATTTAGGGAGCTCTTGAGCATCAAACAGCCTGGGTTTATTTAAGAATATCAAATTGAGATTTGTGTTTTCGGAAAGACTGCTTTGATGGCACGTGGCAGGGAGATTGTTAATTACGGGGAAGGGCTTCCCTGGTGGCACAAGGGGTCGAGCGCTGCACTGTGGGGCTTCAGCAGTCACTGCAGTGTGAGACCCACATGGCGGGCAGACCCCTCCTGCTATGCCGCCCGCTGCTCCCCTCTGCAGTATATTTCAGTCAGTCTGCCTGTGCTGCTCCCCACTCTGTCTCTGGTGAATCCTCTCACCTCCCACACCTCTGGCCTGTACCCCAGCTCTTATATGATTAAAAAAAATTTAAAAAAATAAAGACAGGGGAAGACTAAAGCAGGGAATGAGGGCCTTGGAAAAGAGTGACAAAAATCTTTCTGAATTAAGGGAATTATAGTGGGATTGGCGGGAGAAAGATGGGAAGAATATTTTGTTAAAAATTGAACTAATGACACCTGCACACAGAGTGTATATATGGGACAAAAGAGAGGTCAAGGACACAATTTGGGTTGACATACTTGGGGATGTCATTTACAGAGACATAAAACACACTTGCAGAGGAAGTTACAGGTTCTTTATAAAATAGCTAGTAATGCCCCTGGGTATGTGATTTTTAGGTTTTATTTTGTTACAGGGCAGGGAGAGGGTTGTCCCAGAGCCCCTAAACCTGCCCTCTCCCAATAGGTTCTGTCTTCCACTTCATCAAGACAAAATATACTCTAGTGCATAAGACCTTCAATGGAAAAGAGCTTTAACACAATTAGTTGCAACAAAGAAGAGACAAAGAATATAGTTTCCAAATTAGGCACCCAAAGTTACCATCCCCTCGTGGGTAAAAGTCCAGATAAACAGGATTGGCCGAAAGCAAGGCCCGAAAGTCTGCCACACGTCTAAAGCACCTTCCCATGCAGACCCATAGGAAAGGGTCAGAAACAGCCAGACAAGTCTGGGAGGAAAAGAGCAAAAATCAAAACCAAGATAAAAGCTGCCATTGTTAACCTCCCCACGGGTCTCTCACCCACATCTGTTCCAACCAGTTTAGGACCAAGAAGCAAGCGCATTTTCTTCACGTCTCTCTGCTCCACATGCCTCCCCCAGGTCTCCTTCTGGTTTTCTATCCTCTTCCTTCCTTCTCCAGTCTCCTCCCTGCTGAGCTCCACCCTCTCTTGGGTGGGGCAGAGAACTTGGAACCTCCCCTTTTCCTGGGGACCACCCTGTTACAGTGTGAAGATTATATATATTATAATAAAGTTAGAGTTGACAAAAATTAGCAATTTGAAATATTTGTTAAAATTGGAAGTTCTTTGTAAGGACCAGTTGATTTAAATGATTGATTTCATGATAACACATTCGAGGTAACACAATGTACCTACTATTAGATTATTCACAGTTACTTCTAGACTGTAATGAGAACTTGTCCATGGAAGCATCTATATTACTACTCGTTTGGAAACTCTGAGCATGTGTCCTCACCAGGACACGGAAACAGGTTCTCCATGTTCAGTGCACATGGTGTGTGACCATATCACCTTTGGGTAGCAAAATGATTTGGTCAATCAACCTTGAAACCAGTTGTTCATTTACTTCTTGGATGATCAGTCATTAGGATCTTCCCTTTTTCATGATTCATCAGCTTTAAGTAACTTTATCAAGAGGAATCTTTTATTGATTCATTTAAGAAATAGACACAGTGAGGCTGTCTGCAAGCTGGAAATTACTGATAGGTCTGTTGTCCTCAAGTTGCTCAGCTTCTCAAGAGGGAATCAATAAGAAAATCGATGGTTTCAGGTAGTGTGATGGTTATTTTAATAGAACTATACAGAGGAAACTCTACCAAGAAACAGGATTACTTCTCACATCCCAGACATACCACATATGGGATTTTAAAGAACAAGCCTCCAAATTTTCATAGTTCCTACTGGGGAGACAATGATTCTGCTAAAGTTGATTAATTTGCTTAAGGATATGGAGCTAACCATTAAAAGAACTGAAAATGGAAAAGAGTTTTAGATGATTGCCCGTGGGGAAAGGATATAGCAGTAGGAGAAGGGTGGAGAGGGGGTTTGGGAGGGGGGTGAGGGTGGAAGGGTGGAGAGGAATTGTTACTATTCATTATTGACCCTTCTATTTTATCTTTCTATAGTATGCATGAGAGATAAGATATCCTTCATTGAAAATGTACACATAGTGTCAAAAATTTAGCTATTCCAAATTTTTGAAGAAAAAAAAAAACCAAAAAAAAACAAAAAACAAAAACAAAAACAAAAAAAAGCACACGCAGAGTAACCCAATGATGAAATTTGTAAAAACAAGGACATCAAGGAGAAAACCTCAGGAAAGACAATGTGTTTGTCTTGAGACAGTTGAGACTGAAGTGCTAGATTGGCCTCTGGGCAGAAACAAACATCAGTCATTTGAGATTTATCTTCTGAGCCACCTGCACAGAAGATTGTCAAAGATGTAGGCGTGGTTAAGATGGTCTGGCAGAAAGTGTAGAAGAAAAGAAAAATGATGACAAAATTGTGGGATGGTTTATGTGGGGGGTTTATTTACTGCAAAAACTAGTAAGACACAGATATGGTCAGCCAGTAAAGCAACAGGAGAAACAAGGTCCTACTTTTAATGTTGCCAAAGATGAAATAAGTCCAAAAAAAGGAGAGGTTAATAATATCAAATGCAACAAAATAGTTAAGAAAAATAAGGATTGAAGGGGATGATCTGTTACCAGAAATGCCTTAGTAAAGTCTGTTAGAATAACAGACGAGCCACAAGGGTACTTGACATGAGTCTCCCCACATATTACACATGCATAGAAAAATCAAATGAAGAAGTAAATGCAAAGATATAGCTGGAATGGGATACAGAGTAAAGATAGAAAAGGAATGAAATGAATGCAGGGCCATGGCTGACGGAAAATTGGATACCCAGAGCTGGGATGTTTTTCTTTGACCCATGTCCCAGGAGGCCTTGTTAAGGAGTATATATTGAAAGCATTCTGTGCCCTAAACTGTGACTCACATAAGTCAATGATTCTGTAATGGAATGTAGCAGGGAAGGGGGGTTATTTCCTTTAAAAAAGACCAAAAAAACACATATCTTTCTACTCAACCACTTCAATAGTTCCTTGCTGCCAACAAAATACTTACGAAACTTCTCATTTGGTGATGAAGAGCTTCCATTAAGAGGGTCCCTCTGAATGTTAATATTTGCGTTTTTCAAAATACAGACTGGTGTATTCACAGAATCTCAAAATTTCTTCTAATTCCCACATCTTTAGTTTTGCTAGTGTTATTTCCTTGGCCTAGAATCCTCTCTCCTTCTTCAGTCTTCCAGATTCCCAGCACTTAAAGCAAGTGCCATTCTCTCTGAAGTTTTTCTTTACAAATCCAATTCCTGGAAAATTATTTTGGGGTCACTCACTTGGCACACACATGTCATGTGCTATTGTTTGGTGTTATCCTTTTTTAGATGGCAAGCTTCTCGAGGCAAAAAAAAACTTCGATAAACAAATTAATAGCATATCTTTTTTCAATAAGGTATATTTTAATTGAGGTATTTATGCATATACTTGATGAGACTGAAAATATATACACATGAGAAACTACCACCATACTAATCAAGAATATTTCCCACACAGCATCTTATACAAAGTATGTGCTCTGTAGACACAGGTAGGTGTGTTACAGGGCTGGGAGAGGGGCACCACAGAACCCCCAAACCTGCCTGCTCTAAATAGGTAATGCCATCTGCTACATCAAGACAAAAAATATAAGACCATCAATGGAAAGGAACTTTAGTAAAGTTAATGTGCAATACAGACAAGACAAATATCGTTTCCAAATCTAGCACCCAAAAGTTACCCAACCCCCTCATGGGCAAAAGTCCAGCCAAAGAAGATTGGCCCAAAACAAGGCCCAAAAGCCTGCCACAAGTCTAAAGGACCTTCTGGCAGGGACCCATAGGGGACTTGTCAGAAACAGCCAGACAAGTCTGGGAGGAAAAAAGCAAATTCAAAGCCAAGATAAAAGCTGCCAATGTTAACCTCCCAATGGGTCTCTCACTCACATTTGTTCCAACCAGTCCAGGACCAAGAAGCAAGCACAGCTTCTTCACATGTCTCTCTGCTCTATGTGCCTCCTCCAGGTCTCCTCCTGCCTCTCTATCCTCTTCCTTCCTTATCCAGTTTCCTCTTCAGCTTCTTCCCTTCCCTGCTCAGCTCCACTCTCCTGTGGGTGGGGCAGGGAACCAGGAACCTCCCCCTTTCCTGGGGACCACCCTGTTACAAGTGTAGAACCAGAGAGTGAAGTGAATCTAAGTCTAAGGCTTGTTTAAAGGGGTTGGATCATCTGAGGTCAGATGAGGTAACAAAGTCAAATATTAAAGTTATGGATGGTGGGGACAAGGGGTGACATTTTGTAAGTCCAAACAGGCTTGGGATTGTGCAATCTTGTGCAGGAAAATTCAGTGATCTGCAGGCAGCAGTGGAGACAGGGCCACCGGAGTGCCCATACCTACCTCAATTTTGGTTCTCTAGCTGGGGGAATTTGCCTTTTTAGAAACTCTAGAAAATTAAAGGTTCTGGATATGTAGTGCTACTGCCTGAGATCTGAGATGATGAGATGTGTGGAAGTTTCTTATTGAGAACATCTGATCAGCTATTTAAAGATATAAGTTCTTGCCATTAGCTTCAACATGGGTGGATCAGGAGGGGATTATGCTAAATGAAATAAGTCTGAAGTAAAAAAACAAACACTGGAGGTCTCACTATATGTGGCATATAGAGACAAAGCAAAGGGTCAGATAAAATCAAACCAATAACAAAACTTAGAAATCTGACTTTAGAGCTGAGGCCACTGGAGGGACTAGGGGGAACAGTAAGTAGGGGAAGCACAATCAATTATGTGGAACAACTATGGATAGTTGGTGGGTGTGGTGTGATAGCATCTGAAGAAGGTGATTCTATACCTCTAAGTCACATACAATGGAAACCAATGTTACCTCAATTTAAAGAAAATGTAAAAAAAAGATGAACTGACAGCTGATAATCTCTCAATTGCCAGGACTTAACTAACATTTACACATTCTTTAACCAGGGAGTCCAGATTTCTCTCATCTCCAACTCACACTTCTGTTTACTAGACATCTGTCTCTAGATGGCCTTCGGCCTCACACACTCAAAAGGAATCTCATTTTCCATCAAAATAGCTCTTCCTCTGATGTTCCCTATCCAAGACTGATAACAGATTACCCAAACCGCCAAGTCCCTTCAAACAATCTTTTTTTTTAAAGATTTATTTATGCATACAAGAACTGGGGCACAGGCCAGATGTGGAGGGGTGAGGTGAGAGGATTCACCAGAGACAGAATGGGAACACAACAGGTAGACTGATTGAAATACACAACCGAGGGGAGAAGCAGGTGAGACAGGAGGGTTCTGCTGTGCCATGTGGGTCACCTCCCTGATTGGGGGATCAAACTCATGCTGAAGTGGCTTTGGATAGCTTCATTGTGCTGCGACTTAACCCCTTGCTTCAGCAGGGCATCCTCATCCTTCAAGCAATCTTTTTTTTTTTTTTTAAAGAAGCTCATGCTTTATTTATGCATACAAGAGCTGGGGTACAGGTCAGAATTGGGGGGGTGAGAGGATCCACCAGAGACAGAGCAGGGAGCAGAACAGGCAGAATGACTGAAGTACACTGCTGAGGGGAGCAGCGGACCAGGCAGGAGAGGTCTGCTGTACCATGTACCCACCCCTCCCTGGCCGGTGGCAGGGATCGAACTCATGCTGCAGTGGTTGTGGTTTGCTTCATAGTGCGTTGCTTAACCCACTGCCACCAGGGAGGCCCCCCCTTCAAGCAATCTTTAGGGCATGTTGTTTCTCCTTCCCAAGTAATGATTGCATCTATTTCTCTCATTCCCACTTTTGTTCCTTTAGATATCCTATTATCTCTTATAAAGATTATTGTAACAATCTTTTTTTCAAACAAACAATTTTCAAAATGTTGGTTGTGACAGGCTTTTTAAAAATATCCCAAAATTTCTTCTTCATGTAATTCAGAATGATCAGGATCCAAATGAGTAGCAAAGAGGAGAATTTAACTGTCAGCTTTTCCTTTTTCTTGTAAAGGTTCAAGTACTTACTATTTTCAATGAGCACAAAGATTCAACTAACAACAACAACAAAAATCATCCCTTACCCCCAAACCTGAGTAAAGAAATGTTTTATATCAACAGCATTTAGTGGATAGCATTATGATTTCAGGGGTGATTTAGTTTCAATGCGATTTATAGGTACATTGTAACTGAAACAGATTCAGTTTGTTTCTCTATAGTGTTACTTGCCAGGAAACAGTGTCTTCTGCCCCCCAAGTATTAACTTCCTGGAATAAATCCCTTACCCCTTTCTAGATCTTAACTCTGGCTACCATCTTGGATCTGAAATCCCTCTCACACATTTGCTTCAGGTTGGTTCATACAGTTTTATTTGCCAGTTCCACGATCTGGTCAGGAGTTATTTTCTACTCTGAAAGTTTCCCCAATACCAGCCAATCCACAAAGCTTGCCTCTGTCAAATGTGTCCCCTGCCTGCAGCAACCTCAGAATCTGGAGAGGCGTCACCCCTAGCCTCTCACCTTCTGGTTCTTGGAGCAACATGCACAGCAAAGGCACCATTCCCAGGTTAGTGTTTAGTGAAGGATGATAAAGAGTCTTGAAGGTCTTGAAGACTTAAGAAAAAAAATCCCAAGTTTGATTTTCTTAATTCTTCTCACCCTTTATTATGAGTCTTGTAGCCTCATTACCTCAGGTAATTATCATGTTGGTGGTTGCAGACAAGCTCCAAGAGGGCGGGAACTGGGTTTGGTTCACCATTGTATCTCCATGGCTTTCCTTTGTCTACTCCTTGGCGTAGTTTGCATTTCTGGTCATTTGTTTTGTTACCTGTTTTGTGGCCTTGGAGACACTCTTCTAGTAGACCATCTATCTTTAGTAGAGCCAGCCAAACAAGCATCCCTCTCCAAGAAGAGTTCTGACCCCCTATGGAGAGGGACCTCCTGAGGTCTCTACCTCCACTGATTCTGTCAGTTCTAGGTGCACTGAACTGACTCAGGCGGTGGACACACCGGGGACAGTCCTAGCTCCTGGCAACCAGGTGAGACCACCAGAATGAGAACTGCCACCAGATGACGGGTTGGAGGCCATGGAGACAGTGGAGCACACACCCCACAGCGAGGACCTTACTGCTCGGTGACACTTGCCTGAGGTCCTATGTCTTATGCACCCCAATCCACCTCCCCAAGACAGACAGACCCACTATATTCACAATTAAAAACAAAACAAGAACAGCATGAAATAGTATGGAATGGAGTAGAAAATAACAGTATAGGGCAGTATATGCAGTGAAGTTCAAGTGCTCTGTATAATTTTATGTATTCAGGGTTGATGATAGCATGAGTCATGGTCAAGATATTTGAAAAATACTATCTGACTTTTTTATTCTGCCTTCAATTTGTTCCTCACATATTCATTTTCTAGCTCAGGAATGACTTCTTCGAAAAGCCAGTGCAAGATAGGGAATCTTTAAGTATGCTATGCAAAGTCAGACAAAGATGGGTTTGAAAACTGACTCTGGCATTTAATGGTGGTGTGGTCAGTGAAGAGTTTCTTCCATTTGACCTTCAATTCACTTATCTCAAATCTTTGTGGGAATCTCCACTGTACTCATTATTCTCATTTTGATAAGAACACTGATGTTCTGAAAAGTAAAGTAACTTGCTCCAGGTCACTTTTCTGGGATGTTCTTGGGCATGGAGTTCAAGATTTTTCACACCCCTTCCAGCTATCCTGAATTTCTACCCATGTTGAGTTTGGCATCTTATGGCAACTTATATTGATTCTCATGTATACATACAGCTCAATCACTCATGTACTATTACTATAAATCTGAATTAAACACACAGCACTGAGTTGGGGACTGTGAGGCAAAGAGGAAAATGTGGTATGAGCTCATGAGATACATTTAACTTGAAGAGAAAATTTGCTGGAGGTGTCAGTACCAAAAGCATGTTAAATATTTTAAAACTAATGGGTATCACTCTATTATAAATTTAAAAGATAGTGAAAGAAATAAACTTATATTTTGTACAATGCATAAAGAATCCAGTTTCTGAATCTAGAGATAAGGGATCTGTGGATATGAATGAATATAAGTTGCTTAACATTTTTACTCCATGTCTCTTATCTCCTCAGTAATGTTCAGAGATGACTCCTGGTGAAAAATAATGACATCAGTCTGTTGTCAGTAATTCCATTAAATTGCTTAGATTTTAAATTTCATATAGTGTGTCTTCTCTGTAGTCCTTATTAGAAGTATGAAGTGATCCAGTAAAATGTGTTTAGTGTATTGTTTCTCTTCACCACCCTTGATCTTTGTTGCTTTTACCATTAACAAATATTTTCTTTGGGTTTTTCACAGTATGGGTATAGGTCATCACTAAGACACAATATAATCAAATAGGACCAGAACCTCTTATTTGAGCTAATATCTCTGATTTCAAAACAGCTTGTGAATGAGCATTTTGCTTAGGTATCCTTCAGTGGTTTTCCTTTTTCCCCCCACATAGGGTGGCTACTAAATACTACATATTTTACACATTATTTCTAATTTTTTGAGGTACCAGTACATCCATTTTCCATGCAAGAAAACTGGGGTTCAAATGCTTATTTTAAAATTTAAAGATGATAGTTATTGGAATAGCAATCTCTTTTGTATTTAAAAAAATCCATATATATTTGCATTTTACCCAATTATCAGTATTTTTTCAAGAAAACTGGTCTGCTTTTTAGCTAAGAGCTGATAGGGTAGAACAGTTTTTAAAAAATCATTCTTTAAAGGGCTCACAGGAAGCAGTCTACTTAGTCACTCATCATCAGAACAAACCTCGCCCTTCCACATTTTGTTTACTCTTTCTGCTTTCCCTATTTATTGTTTTAAATTGATTTTCCATTCCTCTAGTGAGCATCATGTTCCAAGCAAAGTTGAGAAATTCAGTTTATATATGCACTACCAACTTATCAGTTTTCATCTCAAGAGTTACTTGATACAAAGAAGATACAGAGCAGAATGGAAATGGCTTCAATAAAAGGAAGAGTTGGGTATGTGGGCCAGGTGGGGCCTATTGCTCTTTTGCACCCCATTCCCAGCATGTGGGGGAGGTAGGAGGGGCAACCAGGTACACTGGCACTTTGGTAGTGATGTGAAAGTCATACAGGATTTCTTTTTGAGTGTTTAAAGTAAAAAAAAAAAATGAAAAAAGTGGCATGAGCTACATCATTACCTGGGTTCAACTGATCCTTCAAAAATTATATTCTTGTTGTCATTTCATGATGCTAAAGCTTATTGTTTTATGGGCTGCCGCCTATCAGAAAACTTTAAGAAGAAATCCTAGGAAGAATTCAATTTTCAATTTTCTTTCTCTTAGTTTCTTTACTTGCAAGTAATATTACTACTCAAGCTTCTAGAAAGAACTCAGCATGTTGTAACAACATGGATAATACCTCCAGGGTATTATGCTTTGTGAAATAGAGCAGACAGAGAAAGACAAACACCAGGTGATTTCATATGTGACACACAAGAAACAAAACAAATGAGTGGACTAAACAAAACAAAAATAACCTTTCAGTCCATAAGACCAAATTCATGGTTACCAGACAGCACAGGGGAAGAGGTGTGGCGGGTCCATCAGGTAAAAATCAGTCAGTTCTATGGTGCAGGGTAGAACTGGACCTTTTGTGGTAAATACAATGTGATATACACAGGTGCTGTTTTATAACACTGTACACCCAAAATATGAATAACCTTATCAAACACTGTTACTTTCATAAAAAATTTAAGTAATAACAAAATAAACAAAATCAATACTACTCATATCCTGTTTAGGTAAGCCAAATAACATCTATGTTTATCCAGAAACATAAGTTCCTTTTGCTTTTACTATTTTTTCCACATTAGTGTTTCAAAGGATCCCAGAACATTCTCAGATGGGTGCCAGTATCATGAAGATGGATACACCCAGAGGTGCATGATAAGTGTTGTTGGCTGGCTAATGAAGAATTTTTAAAAAATTATTTGAAAAATTATCAGATCCAAAATAAAATGTACAGAATGGATTGTTAGAAAACACTGTCACAAGTATGAAAAGTAGACAAAACACTTGACAAGAAAAGGACAACTTGAGCTGTCACACATACAAAGCTCTCCCAGCTGCCACACTTTCCAGTCAGCACAAGTTAATGGGATTCCAGTCTCGTGATGTGTGGGAGTTAGGACGCATGAAAGAAAACAACGGCTTATGGTTAGTGAAGGCACAGTGAAAATGTGCACATCGTGTCATTTCTGACAAGAAGACAGTATGGATTGAGTCCTCAACTGTGAACTTACTATAAGGTATATGGCACAAGGCTCTGTGGGATGGTGACATGAAAGGCATTCTCTGCTGGACTGTGATGGTTACATGAGCAAAATAATAAGTGAAAAACTAAAACATGAAAAATATCCATCCCTTGTCTCAAGCAGTATGAAAGACTTAAGCTAATCTCAATAGAATAAAAGATTAAACGATAAAGGCATGCATTAATAAAGAAAAACATATGCATGAACTTCACAGAAATCAATCAAGCGAAGCATCTGGTCTTGTGAAGTTAGACATGGGCTTCTCAGGTATGCCAGGTTAGGTGACATCATCTGAGAGAAGGTATAGTCACAGCAGGAAGCTTTGCTCCAGTCACTGAACAATATACTGAGTACCTCCTATTTAGGTACCGGTGTTGGGAACAATTGTTTAGGTTAAAGATGTTAGTTTTTGACCTAGAGTTTGTCATTTTACATGAACAATCAAACAGTTCTGAGGTTTAGATGTAATGATCTTTTAAAAATGACTTTTAGCCACATGGCCTCACTGGTGGCGCAAGGGGTTGTCTCTGCACTAGGAAGCAATCCAAAGCCACTTCAGCACAAGTTTGATTCCTGGGCAGGGAGGTGACCTATATGGCACAGCAGACCTCTCCTGTTCTGCCTGCTGCTCCCCTCCACAGTGCATTTCAGTTAATCTGCCTGTTTTGCTCCCCTCTCTGTCTCTGGTGAATCCTCTCTTCCCTCCACACCTCTGGCCAGGCTCTTGTATGTATAAATAAATAAATCTTAAAAATGTTTTTAAAAAAACCTTTGTTTTAATTTTTTAGAGGTATAAGAAAATTAAAATAGTAATGTGACACAATGGCTGAAACAAGCAAAACACAAAGCAATTTGTGGGAGAAAAAAAGTGTGACGTTGCTTGTGCTTGCACATGTAAATAAATGAGTGTGAGGCTGTGTATGTGTATGAGTTGAGGTGTCAACCTTCATTTAACTCAGCGTATTAGAGAAATTCAGCAAATCACTTTTGCCTTCTTGTTTCAACACTGCAGACCAGCTGATCGTCAACTTTCAGTTTTCTAGGTTACTTTACCACATATTTTGGTTAGAGAAAAGACTTTTTACCAAATATCTTTTTTATGTTCCATTAAACATAAGTTTATTGGTGAACTTCACAGATCCTTGCTTTTGTTTGTCTTTTCAAAGGAAAATGGTTTGGGTTATTAGCAAAGTTTCAGTCTGAGACACAAGGAATAATTATACTTAAAAGTTGAGCATTACTTTCATTGTTAATGTTTGTAATGGATGTTACACCATGAAATTAAATATAGGGGTTCTAATGTGTAACAAGTAACATCATATATAAAATATGATTATGATGAAGGCATACATCATTTCCTAAATAATCATGCTGAGTGAAAGAAGTATATTCTATATGATCACATTTGTATGCAGTTCTGGATATTGCAAACTATAAAATCTATAGTGACAGAAAGTAGATCACTGGTTGCCAGAGAAAAGGACAGGATAGGAGAAAAGAGAGGAATTACAATGAAGCAAAACACTTTTGGGATAATGGAAATATTTGTTATCTTGATTGTGATGGTTTCACAGATATACCTAGGTTAAATCTTACAAAAGTATATGCTTTTGACATGTATAGTTTATTGTATGTTAATTACACCTCAGTAAAGTTTGAAAAATCCATTCTTGACTGTCAGTTTATTCCTGTACAAATGAACTTCAGTAATGTAACCAGTGTATATATCACACATATCTGAGGGGTACAGTGAACAATAAAAATAAGAGAACAGAACCTCAGATGTACAACTGGCAGGGCAGGTGTTTCTTTTGATGCTGTAACTGGAGTTCATATCTCTAGTGACTTAGCACTGTAAGCTTTTTCAGCAACACAGAACATTTTTCTTTCATAGCCACAGAACAAATAACTTTACAATTCTACACATAACCCGTTGCCTATGGTCTCTCAAGAAGCTAATGCAAGATAGTATCTCATAGGGTTGCAGCTGTATAAACCATGGAGCGGATTTTACAATTTCGGTTGATAAGGGGAAGGGAATTGAAAAGCAATGACTCAAGGGCAGTTTGATATCTTTATTTTACCATTAATAGCTAAAGAAAGAAAAAGGTTTAGGGAAGCTATGAGTTTGGTATTCAAAGCACCCCTGCAACCCATTGTATACTTGAGCCAAAGGGGGATTTCAAAACTGCGTATCTGATAATGTCATCCCTGCTTAAAATCCTAGAGAGGCTTCCTGCCTGTCACTGCCTCTGGCAATAGACAGCGTGATTTACCAAGTGCTTTAGGATTTGACCCTCGCTAGCCTTTTTAGCCCCAGCTTCTCTCTCTGTTGCTCTCTATAGCCATTCTCAGGTCTGTTAGTACCTTAACTCATCAAAGCCTTTTAAAGTTGTGATGTATTTGGGTTCTCCAGGAAGTGAACTCAGGCAGAATTTCATGTGTTCAGGATGTTTATTACGGAGTTCTCTTGAGAGCAACACCCATGGAAGGGAGGGGCCCGGAAGCAGAATTGGGAAGAGAAAGAAATCAAGCTGTGATGCAAGCCTGGCAGCTTCAGCCACTGTGCAGGGTACTATGAAATGAAATGTCTATCAGAGTTGGCCTGGATGTAGGGAAAGGAAGTGACCTTGGACAAGGTGTCTCTCTGCAAGTAGGCAATGCCAGAAGGGGCTGCAAGCACTGCCAGTGACTGGGGAAACAAATCCTTCCTTAAAGGGGGCTCTGAGGCATTTCTATGTCCACTTCCACGTGCAAAGTATTTTTCTTGCATGAAATGTCTTCTTCAGCTCACCTAGGTATATCCCTCAGACATCAGTATAATTCTCAGTTCTTTGGAGATGGCTTCCCAAATCTCCAAACACATGGTTGCCTTTCCCATCAGGGCAAAATCCCACATTTCTTTAGCACTATCCCTACCATACTTAATTGTGATACATGTTATAGCTTTTTCATACCTAGTTGTAAGAAGTTGCTTATTGCTATTTTCTTCCTTACAATGATAATAACTATATGAGGTTGGCGAAAACTTTGGTTCTTACTCTGATCCTCAATGCCTGCCACAGAGCTGGCACATAGTAGATGCTCAATAAATACTGGCCAAAAAAAAAAAAAAGAATAACTCTGAGGTTTAAAGGGCATTGCAAGGAACAAAGGCCCCTGTCAACACATCTGTTTTGGCAACAGCTAAGACTTGGTGCAGCCTGATGTTAAGGCAAAGACTTTTTCAGGCCCTAAGTCAGATAGCCCAGTGCTTCAGTCCCAGCTCAACTGTGTGAACTTAGCTAAGTTCATTAATCTCACCAAGCTCCAACTTTATCTATTATTATTATCATTATTATTAAATCTTTATCTATTATTATAACAGTAATAATGGCATCATCCCTCCAAGCCTGTTAGGAGAGTTCAGGGAAATTATCTATGAAAAGGGTTAATCATAGCTCCTGGAATATAGTAAATATTGGCTATATTTGCTATTACTATTTGGCTTTTGGTTACAAATTCTTAATAAATCTTAAAAAAAGAGGAAAATGTCAGGAAAAGACTTTTATATTTGCTATTAAAAATGTGTGAAAATAGTCACCTTAGAAAATTGAGATTTTCACCTTAGAAAATTGGATTTCACTATACTTACTTTACAGTTTAGTACTGGTTTATGTTTTACATAAAAGGGGTAGAGAATAACATTATCTTCTCATTACTTGGAGCCTTCTAAGATTTTAAGTAAGCCCTGTTCCAGTTTTCTCCACTCATGCAACCCAGTAATGTATAACTCAGAGACACTGATTTATTTGTTGCTTTTAAGAAGTGGTATGTGTCAGAGACATGACCTTGTATATATCTGGATGTCTTTTCTTACCTTCAGAGATTTCCACTTTAGTAAGAATTCACTGACTCGAAGGCAAAAGAAAAATACCAGATGGTTCCTCCCCTATGAGGAATATAAGGGAACCAAATAAGGATCAAGGAAAGGAAAAGAACAATAATAATAATAACAATAAAGACACAAAAACCAAAAATGAAAGGACAAGGACAAATTGGGGACACTTGGTGGGGAGGGAAGAGGGGGAGGGTTGAGGGCAGACAGGAGCATGAGGGACTGAGGTGATGGTGCACTGGTGATCTGGTGATGGGGAATACATGGGGATTACCACTGATGTCAAATATATATAAATAAAAAAGTTAATATTAAAAAAAAAGAATTCACTGACTCAAAACACCTCTGAACAAAGATTCTTCTTTTATACTGTTCCTGCTTTTGCTATTTTTATCACAATACCATTTACACACCTTGATTGTGTTATAATTCTTCCAGCATTGCTTCTAGACTGAGTTTCACGAAAGCAGATCTTCTTCATAGTTGTGTCTGGCACACTCACACACTAAACATTTGCTATATTGCAGCCAAAAAAGATAACCTCATGCCACTTGCAACAAGATGGATGGATCTGGAAGGGATGATGCTCAGTGAAATAATTCAGAAGGAAAAACATCTGGTAGTTTCACTTATAGGAGGACTATATGGGAAACAAACAAGGGATCAGGAAAAACCAAAACGAAAACAAAACTAGTGGGCAGAAGATAAATCAGAGACATTCAGTGGGGGAGGAGGCCAGAGTGGGCTCAGAACAGGGGAAGGAAGAGCACAAAAGACTCTGGTGATGCTTCACGGGTGACTTGGTAGTGGGAACTCTCTGGGGATCACACCTGAGAGAAATCATGATATAAAAAAGAAAAACATAAAATAAACGAACATGATGAAAAAGGTTTTTTAAAATATTTGCTGTATTGTTTTGAATTACAAGAAAAACACATCTCTGCAGAAAGATGCATATGACTAAGGGGTTAAGACAATCTGTGATGTGCTCAAAAAGCACAGTAGAATTTAAGGAGCTAGAAGTCAAGCACTTTATTTTTAATTCAAACAGAACACATATAAAGAAAAGTGCTTGAAATATTAGTGCACTACACAACGAATCATCACAAACGACACAACCATCGCCTTGCTGGAGAAACAGAACATTGCCAGGAATTGCTTTCATGCCCCCTTCAGCTTCAACTTAAAAACTGTTTCCTTTATATCAGAAACCACATCTGAGTCTTCAGAGGATAATTTTCTTCTGGGAAATAAACTGTCCCACCCTGCTTTCTTTATAGGCTCCTGAGGCGATTTAGTGTCAGTGACTTACCTCCACCTTTTCACTCGCATGTATTTTCAGATTATGTCATCGTCTTAAAGAAATACAAGCATTTAGTCCTCCACTTTTATGCCTTTATGACTCATTTCTGGGGACTCCACTTGGCTTGTAGTCTCATTTTACTGTATCTTCTCTGTCCCCATTTTTTTCCTTACTTGAAACATTTAACTAGGTAGGGTGAATCATCTGACTTCTAACTTCTTCACAATTACACAGGAATTGAAGTTTTGATGAGTCCTGAAAATAAATTTCAAATGTGAATTCTGTAGCTAATTAAACTTAAAGATTAAAAAAAAACATACTATATTAAGATGGACCAATAACAGTGGCAAAGATGACAAATTTAGAGAAATGATTTACTTTTCTGGGAACCAAGCAAAGGAACATGAAGAAATTGAAACTGCTGGCAATCTTAGTATTAAGAGTTGTACTCAGGATATATATGCCACGGTGATATCAATGACACTACTACAGAAAGTTTTAAAGGGTACGATGAACTGAAAATGCTATTTATTACTCACTCTAGCAGGGAGAAAACTGATAATCAAAAGAACTGAGTATTTCTCTAGAAATGTCTCATTTCTTTACGTATTTCTGTACATTTGCTTTTTCTTTTTTATTATTCTTAACGGTTCTTTCCATTTCTCTTCAAGTTCATGTCATTTAAAGAACTGGTATTTGCTGAGATTTGTGATTATGTGACTTTGCGTGCAAAGAATTGAAGTGCTTCTCTGAAGTCTTAACGAGATGTCTCTAATTAGATTCTGAACTTAAAGAAAATTATACTGGTATCTACACTTGAGATATTGTTATATATACAATGGATAAATGACTAACCTGGGAAATTTGACCCTGAGGATCCATGGAGACTACAATTAATAGAAATAAATTCAAGGATCTGATAGTACTCATATAATTAAATAATAGTTGAGTGCCCATAATAAAATATTCTTCCCGGGGCCTCCCTGGTGGCACAGTGGGTTAAGCAACACACTATGAAGCAAACAGCCACTGCAGCACAAGTTCGATCCCTGCTGCCGGCCAGGGAGGGGACCCACATGGCGCAGCAGACCTCTCCTGCCTCACCCACTGCGCCCCTCAGCAGCCTGTTTCAGTCAGTCTGCCTGTTCTACTCCCTACTCTGTCTGGTGAATCCTCTCACCACCCTGGACTCTGGCCTGTACCCCTTATTTATGTATACATAAATAAATAAATCTTTAAAAAAATATTCTTCCCAATTGGAAAAGATGTAATATGTGATGCTGTTATAAAACCCCCACTAAAATACAAGTTTTTATATTTGAGCTCTCCTTATAAGTATCTAGCTCTCTGATTTTGAGAGCTTCAAGGAAGAAAATGTGTCTAATTCATCCACAGCATCTAGCATGGTGCCAAAAACATTATAATTCTCCTAAACTAAAAATCTGTATGTCAGTATCTAAGTAGTTACTTCCAATAGTCATAAAATTATTCTGTTAGAAATGTCCTTGAAATTTCCCCTTTATTCACCAATATCAAATCGATGCTGAAGGTTCTGACCTCAGGCTTTACTGCACTGGCTCCCTCACTGAAGGCATGTACTTCTCCATCTGCTTAGTCCATCTTCCTTCCAGTCTTCAAACCTTTCCATGCAGCAAGAGGTGAGGTACTTTGCCAATGACAACTATTATATATGGTAAGTACCAGGCCAAGTATTTATTTATTTATATTTTAAAGATTTATTTATTTATGCATACAAGAAGTGGGGTACAGGCCAGAGGTGGGGGGGGGAGCGGTGAAAGGATTCACCAGAGACAGATTGGGAAATAGAACAGACTGACTGGAGCAGCAGGCGAGGCAGGAGAGGGCTGCTGTGCCATGTGGGTCACCATCCTGGCCAGGGACTGAACTCATGCTGCAGTAGCTGCGGATAGCTTCATAGTGCTGCAACTTATCCCCTTGTGCCACCAGGGAGGCCCCCCGTGTCAAGTATTTAAAGTGCATTTTTTAAAATTAAACAGGCAGCAAAGATTTATTACCATGGTATTTATAACGGGGAAATTAAGTACTTTATTCTAGGAAACACAGCTAAGTATTGGAACTGACACTGAAGCGCACCTCTTTTCACATTAGCTGTCTTCATTCTTGCTGGTCACGTTACCTTCTTATTGACAAAATCACTACTGAAAAAAGTTTTTAATACTACTCCCACTGCAGAATAAAATGTAAACTCTTTGCCTTGACATACAAAGAAGAAGAGAACTTCTCACTGAGCTAACTCTACCTACTTTTCCAGCCTCCTTAGCCTCTACCCCTATGAAGTATGTAAGCTCCAGCAAGAATGGACTTCTCACAATTCCTCAGATTTCCAGGCTCTTCCACAATTCTACCTTTGCAGGTGTTTGTTTCTGTCTGGAGTGATCTTTCTTTGTTAACTAACACATCCTTTCTCAGCCTTCGAAACTCAACTGGTAAAAGTCAATAGCTCAGAGTTCCTTGACTTTCCCAGGCAACTGGTTACCCTGTACCAACGATCACATGACCACAATCATCACATTACAGTCCCCTGGAGAGGCTATACTTGTGACCCTGACTCTCACTGTCAGATCTTCAAAGCTACAGGCCATGTGTGTATACAAACTGATGTCTTACTCAGTTCAGGCTGCTGTAACAACAGCACTACATACTAAGTGACTGAGACAACAGAAATGTATTTCTCATAATTCCAGGGGTTAGGATGTCCATAACACAAGCATCTCCATAAATGGGGGAAATACCATGTCCTCTGGTACACATAACTATGGGTGAGACTGAAGCAATGAGTGGGAATCAAGCTATAAGACAAGCAAGAGAGGAGAAATGAGGGGAAGAAACACTGAGAAAAGAGAAGAGAGAAACACTGAGAGGAAACCCAGAGACAGGAGGAAACACACACGGAAAGAGACACATGGCAGAGAAGGACCACTTGCTTCTCAGTTTTGGGCTTGCAGCAGGGACTCTGTGGACTTGGGAGGAGATGGATGGCGGAGGAGAGATATGATGAGACACTTGGAAGAGACATGTGGGTGAGAGAGGTGTGGGGAGGCTTACAATAGCAGTCTTTATTTTGATTTGTACTTTACTTTTGCTCCTTTTGTCTCAGACCTCCTGGCCTTTTATATCCCTTTCCCATGGTTCCCTGCCAGATGAGTGAATTAAGAAGATGTGAGGTACACACACACACACACACAGACACACAGACACACACGCACAGGAATACTACTCAGCTATTAAAAGGGAAAAAAAAAGATGAACTCTTGCCATTTACAACAACATGGACCCTGAGGAGATTATGTTAAATCAGTCAGAAGGAAAAAGACACGTCTATGATTTCATGCATACATAGAAAATAGAGAAAAAAACAAAAGAAGAGCAAAACTAAACTAAAACAAATTGATAGAATTGAGGCTACCAAAAAGGGAGGGAGGATGGGAAACAAATGATGGAGGGGAGGGCCCAGTGGACTGTGGTTGAAGATTGTGGGTGCTGTGGTGGTGGGTGTGGTGTGGTAAAGACATCTGAGGAGATATGAACCTATACCCCTAAATCATACAGTGTTGTATATCAATATGACCTCAGTAAAATATAAAAGGAAAAAGCACACAAAACCCAAACATGTGCTTAGTGGCAGGGCCAGGAGTTGGGGGGCAAGGGACTCGTGTCTCCATACCCCTCCATGTTAAGGGTAGACCTCTGTCCAGACAACTTACTCAAAAAGTTCTCTTCTAAGAGTGAATATCTGAAGGCAATTGGTTACGTTCATTCATAAGCTGTATCTCTGGATGCTAAAAGTCTGACTCATTAAAAATCAAATAAATAAAAGTAATTTTGAAAATTCAAATAGGATTTCTCTTTTTTTTTAAGTGCCTTTAGGATCATAAGTCCAGGAGGAAAAAGGATTTATAGAATAAAATTGTTACTACTGTAAAATTCCATAGAAATTCAGCTTCAGAGGCAAAGGACAAAACTGAAATGCACAATTAAAGGCTGAATTTTGATTTAAAAAAAGAAACGAGCTTTGTTTCATGGTATGAATAAAATGCACAATCATTAGGAAAACTGCCTCAGGAAGTCAGGACACAATATACATCAGTCAAACTTTCCTACCTTTCTAGTCACAGGAAATCTTAAAATATCACTCCATTCTGCCTGTGTGTGCAGCAAAGTCTCTGAGGCATTCCAAATATTTTATTACATAGAATTGTATATTGTATCACATTAAAATAACTTTTCTGCTCATCTTACTTAAAAATATTATTTCAAAGAAGGGGAGTATGTTATAAAAGATATAGGATGAAGGAAAAAAAATTTAAGATTAACCAAAGTAAAGAGACTAAAAGACAACAAGATCTCTTCAGGCCATTCAGTATTAGAACTTTTCACGACTCCTGAAGTGACATGTAGCTGCAGAATCGGTAATACAAATATTTGTCAGCAGGCCGCTGTGAGTGTAAGAGGCAGTGGTTTTAGGGACTGAAGGACTAGGAGACAGACGAGGAACAGAAGCAGAACTGTAAATATAAGAAAGTAGATTTGCCCCCTCAAATTCTGGAGTTTAATTCTTGAAATTTGAAGTTCAGAAATGTTCTGAGTTAGGAGGCCAGATAATTTGAATGATTTGCTTGATTAGTATTCTCAAAGATCAGTACAGGCATTAGGTCCTCAATCTCCTGAGAAACTTGCTAACAAAATTCATGTCTATGATTGGAATTCTAGGAGTTCATCTCATTTAACTCCTCAATTACTCAAATCTTACTTCATGTAATATACTGGAGCATTTGTTAAAATTACTCATAATTTTTTCATGGGGACATATTTATCTCCACATATGTGTATCTTTATTTACAAATATTTCCCAATTACATTGGTGCAGCTTGTTACCGTCTTTCCTTCCTGGTATCTACGTCTTTGGCTCTGTGCTGGTTTGTGCCGACTTTGCTGAGTATAGTGAAATGAGGCTGCAGGACTTCCAAGACCAGCTCCAGGGCCAGGGCTGGGGCTCCACTTGTGTCTTGGAATGCTTGCTCTGTAAGTTGTCATGCGGTGTGAAGCCCAAGCCAGACTCATAGAGCGACCACATGGAGAGAAGAAAGAGAGAAATGTGCCCCTAGTCCGCAGCTGTTCTGAAGATCCCAGTCCAGAGGCTAAACATGTGCACAGCAAAGTTTCCAGATGACTCCAGCTTCAGCTGTTAAATGACCACAGCCATTGAGGGAGAAGTGCCCAGCTCTGCCTGTCAAACTGCAGAAAAATAAAACATTATAATACATTTTATTTTGAGCTCCTAATTTTGCTTTTGTTACACTGTCATACATAATTGGAGTACTCAAGAAATGCTTAGACAGAGCTAATATTTTTTCATTTATTCAGAATTGTGGGATCCCCAGCCCTTCTTGTTCTCAGGGATATTGTCTTGGTTGCCCAGAGTTCCTGCTTGTCAGCTAGGTGTAGGGTCATGCAGGGGGCTCTCGCCAAGGGCAAAAGTCCTGGCACAAGGAACATACTGGAAAACCAGTATCTGCTGAAAAGAGCAGGCAGATGTCAGAATAGAGATAATATGCTTAGACTGGCAGGAATAATGGAGTCTCCAGGAAACAACCCTTGACCCCCATTGCTCCACCCTAGCTTACATTCCTAATCCCATCACACACTGTACACTCCCTCTGTACTTGCCTGCCTTTGTACTCAATGCTAATAAAAAGGAGACTGCCTTTGGATGGGGGCTGCACGTCACTTCCGGTGTAGCCCCTCTAGGCTTCTCTTTGCTCCACATGGACTTTACTGACCCTTCCCTCATCCCCCGCTGCTTCCGATGCTGCCACCCTCTAAGGCGACACATAATACTTAGTATTAAATCCCACACAAAGATTAGTATATTTTTTTTGAACCAACAAAATTCCTTCTAGAAAACATATCAATGAAAACCTTGTTTTACCAATTGTATTTGGTCTTGCAAATGTGTTACTTCGGTTTCTTGTGTATCAGCATTTTGGAATGAAGAACCTACTATCAATAATTATGAGTAGACAGTATGGTGGGTGAAGGATGAATTTAATTATACATCTGCTTTATTACTTCTGAGCGATATCTGCATCACTGTTAAACTGGTAAAATACTGGATTTGACTACGGAATAGTAATAGAAAAATGTTTAAAGAAAACACTATAGAATTGTCATCAACTCTATACAAGCATAACTGTTGTGAACTTGGTATCACTGCTTCCATTTGTGTTCTGCAGCTCAGAGGAGAGCTGATGGCTCCCAGATCTCCTTCTCAAAGCAGCCCAGCAACAGGCACTTATGTGACACTGGAAAGGGGAGGAACAGAAGCTATTATTCTCCCAGGATTATGGCACTTAGGAATGTGGGCCCAAGGTAGATATGAGCTTCACAGAAGCTTCTGGGTGCATTCCTGCAAATTACTCTCTTAATTCTCATAGATAATTGAGATGGTTAGTGGTGACTATTTGAGAATTACCTGTTTTAGTGTAGATAACTTATATAGCTGTTAGCAGCTTCCTGGTGACTCTTTTTAAAAAACAGGTTTTTAAGACATTTCTCAGATGTCAACCACCTCGGCAATGCAAACTCAGATTATTGGCAACAGCATCATATTTTTAATCTTCCAACCCTTCCAATGACTGTGGAAACGTCCTATTCCCATTTTAAAAACGCTGCCCACTGAAGTTTACATAGAGTAGCTTCTGTTTTTCTATTAAAACTTTGTTGAATATAATGTGGAAGTTACAATGAATTGTCCACACTGTTTTAATAGTATGTTAAAAATTACTGGGTATTGAAATAATAGAATTATAGGCCAAAACCAACAAACCATATTACATTTGAGATATTTCTAAACTGTTCTCTCCTGTACTTATCCAGCATGTTCAAACAAGGTGGAATAGGAGCTGTAACATATAAAAAGGACGTCTGAACAAAAGAAAATCTTAGACTTGTCAAGTAAAATATTTACATAGCAGGCTTAGCAAAACTAAATATTGATGGCTTTCAGAGAAAGTAACTCACTAGACTGTCCTTAAGAACCAAATTAATACATCTCAAGAACACAAACCTTCCTTAAACATTCCCTTATTATTCTACTGTAGAGATAAACTTTTTAACTTTCTTGATCTATTTTTTTCTATTTAAATTTATTTAAATATATTTGACATCAATTGTAGTTCCCAGGAAGTTCCCACCACCATTTCACCCGTGCACTGTCACCTCAGTCCCTTGTATTCTTGTGTTTTCTAAAGAGACAACTACTCATACTCCAGCCAACATTGCTTGGGAATGCTCATTTCATTTCATTTCATTAAATCCTTGTCTACATTAGGACCATTTAAAAAAAACTTCTTAACTAGTGAAATTTTTATAGCATTTTATAGAATGTTGTTTCCCATGGCCTTTGAGTTATCTGGCATTCATATTATTCTTATCAAGGTAAGAAAATACAAATCTAAAACCAGGAAACATGGTATTAGTCTTGGTTCTGTAATGAATATTTCAAATTGAACAAATATTTTGTTTTTGGCTAAAAAAAGAAATTAAAAAAGGAACAGTTAGGCCTGACTCTTCTTTCTCAAAGTAGTAACATTTTAAAAGTAAGAACAAAGGAAAGTTAATAAATTTAAACATCTTTGACTGATAATGAATACTGATTTGCTTATTCCTTGGTTCAACCTTTGTTGAGACCCATATATTTATATATTTAATACATAATACCCCAGTAACACACAGGGTAGCTTCATACACACAAACACATTAACATTTCTGTAGGAAAACGTACATTAAGATTAACCTCAAGTCAGTTCAGGTCAGCTTTTGCCATCAAATAAGTTTTGACAATAAAACTTCTGGTTTTCAGTTTCTGGGATTTTGGAATTGCAGAAAAGTCACCATCATAGACTTGAAAAATGATGCTATATTCTTCAGAATAGAGGTAAAAATATGGAAATGCATAGGTTTCATACCTAACCCAGACTGGCAGGCATAGGAATCCATATAATCCTTCATACACTGAAAAAGGCTGAGTAAACTGAGAGAGCGTTTTCAAGAAGACCTTATTACTTGATGCTGGACTTTCATAGACAGTGTTCAAGTTGTTTTTTTTTTTTTTTTACTTTATATTGTGTCAGATACTCCTTAGTGTTGTCTTACAAAATTAACACCCATACCACCATATAGAGTTGATTATATCATTACTGTGCCTGAAAACCGTTAGGAATTCCTCAAAGGATCTGTTCACCTACCTATCTATATACAGATCAGGGTGCACAGACAAACTTAGGCAGAAGCACAAATCAAAGAAAGATTTGAGAAGAATGCAAAGTTGGTGGCAAAGAGCAGGAGGGGCAAATCCAAAGTTCAGGACAGATTTCAATCTATCAGATTTCAATCTGCTGGGGCAACACATTTATGGCAAGACCAAGGGGTTTAGTTTTAGATGTAATGAGCACAAGATCTCATTATCTATACCTATCAACTTATAAAAGAGTTGACTAGTATGTTTAAAATATTTAGAAGTTTTAGGATATTCCTTGGTTTTCACATGGCAATATACTGATAAATGCAAACTATTAGCAATTTATTTTCCCCAGCTGGCACAAAGTTAGGGCAGTGAATATTAAAACTTCAAAAAATGATCATATGAAACATTATGATGACTACGCAAACCAACAGATAAAAACTGCACAGCCTCCCTGGCTGTGGTTAAACTCTCAGCACTATCAAGATATGGCCAGCCACTACAGCATGAGTGCAATGACTGCCCAGGGAGATGATCCCACATGGCTCAGCAGACCTCTTCTGTCTTGCCTGCTGATCCCTCAGCAGTATATTTCAGAAGATCTGCCTGTTCGGTTCCCCACTCTGTCTCTGGTGAATTCTCTCAACCCCCCCCCCCCTACTTCTGGCCTACATCCCAGTTCCTGTATGCATAAATAAATAAAATAAAAAGAAAAATGTACATCCTTTCTTGTCCCTTAGCCCACACTAATATTAGTAGGGATAGAGAGGATTCAAATCTTCTTCCCATTTCCTTCTCATACATCCTAAAATACAATGGACTCCAATTCTGTTAGTCTTTTATAACTTCCTGTCTCTAGAAAAAATATTCACCTAATTGGGAATTTATTTTTAAATAAAGCTGTTCCATATGGAAAATAATTTTCCTGGGGTAAGGTTTACATAAACCCTTGATTGTGACTATATGGGAGATAAGAAGGACTCAATTCCTTCTTTGGGTAAACATAGGACTGCAATCCCCTAAAATAACCTCACATTTATAGGATATTATAGCCCTGCAAGATAGTTTTAAAGTTTAGGAAAAGAAGACTCATAGGTACAACAACTAGCCCGCAGGGAGACGCAGATTATAGGATCAATAAAAATCAGAATCCGGATTCTTGACTCCCTGCACAGTATGCTTTCATATTTCCTACCCTAACTGATAGTAGATGTATTTTCATAAATGCATCCAATCATTTCCTCATGTATTCATTCAAATAACTATTTATTGGGCAGTGACACCGTGTTTATTTAGTACTACTGTCAGGCACTGGAACTGGGAATATAGTAATGGACATAGCAGATAACAATCCCAGACCTATGAACTATATTTAAGTTGAAAGGAAGAAAACAAACAAAACAAGAGAAATAATAAAATGTCTAAGATTAAAAAAAAGAAAAGAAAAGAAACAGAGCCTGTAAGTTCAAATAGGTTATCTAAAATAACCACCTGGAAGAGAGAATATTAGAACAAAAAGTTGAAGGAGATGAGGATGTGATATCCACAAGAACATTCTGGAGAAGGGTACAAGTGCCACTGTCCTGTTATGAGTAGTGTTAAGCATGTTTAAAAAAAGCAAGGAGAGAAGTGACCAGCAAGGAGCAAGCAAGGCAGATTGGAGGGTGGGGTGGAGGGGGGTATGGTGGGGTGGAGGGGGTTGGGAATGGTTGATCAGGCCAGATTGTGAAAGGCCTGTGGTTTTATTACTCTAAGCGAGGCCCAACACCAGTGGAGCGTTTTGGGGAGGAGATGACAGGATGTGAACTGCATTATAGTTTAATCATGTTAGCTGGAGATGCAATGGTGGGATTTCCAACCATCATTAGGTGAAATAGGGGAAAGGTGACAGAGGAGGCAAAGTTGCTTAGTAATTAATTTTGACGGATTTTCAAGGCTGAGTCAACAGGATTTCTTGAGGGTTTGGAATGACTCAAGAGATTTAGCTGAGCAACTAAATGACAGAGTGTCATGTATTGAAATGGGTGAGGGTGCTGGGGCAACAGATCCATGGCAAGACCAAGGAGCTCAGTTTTAGATGGAATGGGCATGAGATGATATTTAAGACACCCAGGCAGGGAAGAGGCAGGTAGTTGGATATACAAGTCTGGAGTTCAGAAGGGAAGTCTGGACTAGAGATTCTAAATTTAAGCTCAGTAAAATATGCTGTATATTCAAGCTCCAAGGCTGCATGCAGTGAGGAGAGACATGAATATGGATAGAGCAGAGAACAAACCACTTTTTAGGGATGAGGAAAAAGAGAGAAAGGAATGTTCGAGTAATTTTTCACATGCTGCTATTGCTCAGGTCAGAGGGAAACTGAGTACTCCCCCTACACTCAGCAACAGAGTGTCACCAGCAGGGTCAGTGGAATGATGGGTGTCTGAGCACAGTGGGTTTAAGAACAAAAGGCATAGGAGATAGCAAGTAGTTCCTGTGTATTTGCCTGATCTTTTTATGTGGTTGTCAATGGTGAAAAAGAGTTCTAGTAATTTTATCTTCTTACTGTATACATTTTTTTTAAAGATTTATTTATTTATGCATACAAACACTGGAGTACAGGCCAGAGGTGTGTGGGGGGTGAGAGGATTCACCACAGAGAGCGGGGAGCAGAACAGGCAGATCAACGGAAGTACACTGCTGAGGGGAGGAGCGGGCACAGCAGGAGAGGTCTGCCGCTGCCATGTGGGTCCCCCTCCCTGGCCGGCAGCAGGGATCGAACTCATGCTGCAGTGGCTGCGGTTTGCTTCATAGTGCGTTGCTTAACCCACTGCGCCACCAGGGAGGCCCCCTGTATACATTTTTAAAAAAAAAAGAATTGTTTCTTCCAACAAATGTAGCTTACAAATGAAGCTGGTTAAAGAGGTTAAGCAATTTTGTTGAGGTCCCTTGTGTGGCGAGGGACAGAACTATAACTTGAATTTAGGTCTATTTGCATCCAAGCCTTCGTCCTTAACCACTGTACTAGATTCCCTTTAAATATGACATAACCAGTCCTCCCTGGTGACACAAAGGGTTAAGTCACAACACTGTTTGCAGCCACTGTAGCACTAGTTCAATCCCCAGCCAGGGAGGTGACCCACATGGCGCAGCAGACCTCTCCTGTCTCACTTGCTGTTCCCCTCAGCAGTGTGTTTCAGTCTTTCCTCCTGTTTTGCTTCCCACCCTGTCTGTGGTGAATCTGCTCACCCCCTGCACCTTTGCCCTGTACTTCAGTCCGTGTATGTATTAATAAATAAACAAATAAATAAATAAACCTTTTTAAAAATGACATAACCATAAAATATAGTTAATCAAATATTAAACAGTCATGTAAAGGTGATTCTTGCCTGAGGCTGAATATACACTTGAAGTATTTCCTATGGAAATCCTTAGGCTTAATCACTAGAGGATAAAATAAAGCTAACATCAAGCTCAATTCTGATGGAACTCCAAAATGGCTAAACTCCTGAGTATCATAATTGAACGCCTGAACTTTGTAATTCTGTTACAGCTTGGTTCAATACATAAGGAAAAAAAAAGTTTTAAAGTATTAAATAAGTTTTCATCAGGAACTACTGAAGAAAATGACATCTTCTGGCTTCATAGTATTCTGTGTGTGGAATAATGGGGAAAAACACTGCAGTTCAATATATCACCTACAAAGATGAGAACTAAAAGATCTAAAGTAACAGCTTTACAATCTTATTTGGTAACGAGAAAAAGAGCTTGTGTTACCATTGGGGTTCAAGTGATGGGGTTCAGTGCATGGAGTCCTTGGTCTCTTGGAGAAGGAATTCAGATGTCCCTACTGATCAGTACAAGCAAATATACTGAGGAAAGGAAAAAAGGAAAGTATTAGAGAACAAGAAGTGCATTTTGCTAGAACCAGGAGAGTTCTTGGATAGAATTATTGTGGAAATCATTATTGTGGTTGGTCTAAAAACTGATAATCCTCCCTACCCCCACCTCTGGCTGACAATCTTTTCTGACCCCAACTTAGATTCCTGGAATCTTCCATAGCTGGTTTAGTTAAGACTGATTAATCATCCCTATGGCCGCTTCTGCTGTTTGCCCTTGTGAGGCCATACTAAATTTTTCTACTCTAAGTTTCCATCATTACCAGGTAAACAAAATCAAAGAGGTATCATGGTTAAAAAATAGAATCAACTGACCATCCACGTACTTACTTGAGGTAAGATTTACTTGAAGGTTTATGGAATTAAAGAATTACAGTGAAAATAGCTGCACTTATAGTTTTCATTCTCTCTTTTTTTAAAGGCCATCCATGTACAGAGAAAGAAATTCAAATATTATAATAGTGTAAGCTGCACAAATTACACAAATCTGATTCCTAGGCCCTGAATTCTTTTCCTCAAAGGCAAAAAGAGTTTCTAGTTTTTTCTACACAGCTTTCCATATATTTCATGATTATATAGTCACATCAATGTTCTATACGTTGAATAAAAATAATTGCTTGTCTCTGGACAGTCTTCCTTTACTCTCACATTTTTTGGAATTTAGTAATTAGAACCCATTCTGAAAAATTCAAGCAATTAATAAATATTAAAACAGTCAGCCTATACTTTCATCTTTAGAAATTCAACCTCACAGTTTGCCAAGGCAAATGTTTGACACTGTTTGAGATCAGAACTTTAAGATCAGTGTTTGCCCAGACAAGAAATTTCTCGAGGTTTTCCGGTCAGTGCTCTTGCACACACTGCATTTAGTGGGAAATCAAAACATGGTATCAAATTGTGTTGATTAATTTACCGGGCCTGTGGTAGACCTGCTTTTCTGAGTCCTCCTAACAGAAGTGTGCTAGGTGGCTTGCTTGCCTTTGATTCCTAAGTTTATATTCTCTATGTGGCCCCGATATATTTTATGAACCCAGGGGAACATTTCAATACATAATGGAAATACAGGAGCTGGGGTGGGGGACATGGAAGCCCTCATATCCTTTGAAGAGGAAGCTTTAACTGACACACAGAAATATGCAGCCTTATGTTTCCTATTTTATTTCTTCCCCAGGTGTCTTTCATGGGTTTCCCTGATTTACCCAGATGCTGCAGCATGTAGGGATATGGGCAGGAGATCTGTCATATTTCTCTGCCAACTGGGGAACATGCAAATGATTCGAGACCTCCCTCCCTAATGGACAGTAAGAAGCTTTTGAGAATGTGTTAATTTATCATCAGTAACTTAAGAGCTTTTGAGGTCTTTGGAAGGTTGACATGAAACCTGTTGTGAAATACAAACTGGGGAGAAGGGAGAGAAACTCTTGAAAATTATTCATCATATTTATGTTAATAATTTTATAGCTTAATGTGAAAAAGAGCAAAATGCAGCTACTATGACTCGTTAAAATAACATTACATTTACACATAGCTGCGGTATTTCAGGAAAACATGCACAGAGCTCTCTGACAGGACTTCCTCTTATTCCAATGTCCCTACTAACCCCTGACTAAAACAAATACCGACTGACCTCATTTGTTCCTGAAATGACTATATTTTAGAAAAAGTAGAACTGATTTTCATTCAAAACTTTTGACAACACAGCTATATGATGAATTCAACCATCAATAAAATACATACAAAGGAGAAAAATTCCCAAAACATTCATTTAGGTTGTGTGAGACCAGGTAGAGCAAACAACAGACCAATTGGAATTTTCCCCCTTTCAACTAATGGTTTGTGGTTGTGGAAAGACATAGGCAAATCTTGACTGAATACCATCATGCATTCTCTAGAGCTATAGTTGAGAATTCTTCCTGTACAATGTGTGCTAGAATAAAGAAGTTCAAATTGACATTAGAAATAATACTACTAGTGATAGCATTTTAACTGAAGAAAAAGTGATTTGGGATTCTGCAAAAATGTCTATATAAGAACCCGAAAATAAGTTGACAAGAAGTTGGTTAGATACATAGGACAGAGGATAAGAAAAGAGCCTGGGTTCAAACAAATATAAGCAAGAATATGAAACTACTTAGAATAAATGAAAGAGGAAAAAAGATGTAACTCTAACTGAAGTAAAATCTCTACTTGCTGATGATTATACCAATCAAATCTTTTACCTAAATATGTTAGCAAACTAAGTAACGGGTTAGCTTCTGTTTTGTTCTTAAAGCAAGGCCAGTGTACAGTGGTAGGAACAAGCTCATAATTACTGTTTCCTTTCTTTCATAGAGTACAGCTCATTGCTTTTCCCTTCTCAGGAGAAAAAAATACCAGATTTGTGAGGGCTTTTTTTTCCCCCTTCACATCATCCCTAGCCTCAGCCATAGCTCTAATCCTCATCCCTTCAAAGAATACAGCATTTCCATTTATTTCAAAGCACTGGATTGGTACTGATGAGAATAGGAGCAAAATTTAAAAAGAGATTAGTTATGCTAAGAAATGTCTATTGTAAGTACTGCAGGGACACAGAACCAACCAACCAGTGGATATTGAAGTTGCCTGCTGTGCTGACAGGAAATTGTACAAAGCACAGTACAGGAACTGAAGGGAATATTGTGTGTATCACAGATTTTAAGGTTGAAGAAAAATCTTCCTGCGGAAAATAAGGACATCTTTAAAAAAAACAGCAATTAAGACATTCTGATCATATATATATATTATATATATAAAACATTCATTTATACATGGCATTCATAGATATATGTTTCACACAAACAAACTGAACAAATAAAAAGCACTCTTTAAAACTTAATTCAAAAGTAATATAAAACCTTCCTGTGGCAATTTCAATGCTCTACCCTCTAAAAGAGAGCTCATAAACTATATTCTATGCCCATGATCAGCAAGGACAATTATTTCACAGATCTGTTCACTAAACACTTAAAAAAAATCTTGAAATAATTACATCAGTATATGAACTCTGGAAAATTTCTTCTACCGTAAGAAGGTCAGATGGACATTTCCCGTTTTATATTTCTAGTACACGTTGTCTTTTAGACAATAATAGTGTGAAACAATAGTTTGGCCTGGGTTCAATGCATACTAAGAAGTGCCCTGGCCCTTGAAGGCTGGGATGAATCAGTTTCAAATGGCAAAGATCTCAGTGACAACAAGAAAAGCAGATGGTATCTAGGGAGTGGTGTCTCTGGACAACAAGATCCAAGAAAGCTGACACATCTCCCACTTCAATCTCTGATGTTTCTCAACAAGTGAAGTGCTCTTCTGTTTAACACTTACATTTGCAGATAGTATTTAGGCTGGTGTCTGAACAACCTGGCATTATTTTTATTTCATTTTTCTCTCACCCCCACACCTCCCTTATTGTTTGCAAAGCAAACCTGCAATAGAGAAAAAGAATGAGTTGGCAGTGCCCCTTAAATTGTTAACTAGACTGGCCACTGCTTCCACTATCCAACTTCTTGCTCCTCCTCTGAGCAGTCAGTCCAGGTAAGAAGGAATACTTCCCCGCTTCCCACCAAACTTTGAAATCCGCAGGAATCCTTACCGTGTCTAGTGTTCTCAGCACTGGCTGAACAACAGGAGACAGAATCCCCTAGGACTGGACCTGTCCTGAACTTGGGAGGTGCCACATCCATCTTCTTTGATGCCACATTGGGACCTCAGTGCATGGTGCCATCAAAATAATCCATGCCAACCTGAGAATGCTTTGGCTGGTCATTTCCAATGAAGTTCAGCATCTCTATTCTTCTACTACTCAGTTAAGGAAAGTATATGTAGAGAACATTCTGGAATAAAGCAGAGGTTGCAAAGGGGTTAGCAAAGGAACAAATGAAGACTTAGAGGGGCAGAATCTGAAATGAAAAGCTACAAAGCACAAGGGGTGACACAGCATAGGAGCCTGGGAAGAGAGTTCCCTCTCATCCAGTACCAGAGAATTACAAGACTGACAAAGCTAGAAGTCAGCTGGACCAAACCTTTTCTTTCATTCTCCACACACACAGCTGATCATCAATCCTCCTCATTTTTACTCTAAGAGATGAAAAGATATGCTGTTTTTTCTTCTCCCAAATAATAATGTGTTATTTGCTTAAAAATTAAATAATATATTAAATTTCAAAACATGAAAATACAAAGCAGAAATCATCTCCAAATCTTCTGTACTGAAGTAAGCACTGTTTTAATATTTTGCTAAAAAGCCTTAGAGCTCTCTCTGTAGTCACACATGCATATTTCTGCACACACACAGACAATTTTACAGGAAGTCAGGCATGTTATATAAGATGTTACTAACATCTGGGGCCTCCCTTGTGGCGCAGTGGATTGAGCACCACAGTGAATCATCGGGGGCACAGCAGTGCGAGTTCCAACTCTGACCAGGGAGGGGACCCACATGGCACAGCAGATCTCCTGCCTCGCCCGCTGCTCCCCTCAGCAGTGTATTTCAGTAGATCTACCTGTTCTGCTCCCCATTCTGTCTCTGGTGAATCCTCTCACCTCTTGTGCCTTTGGCCGGTACCCCAGCTCTTGTATGTATAAATAAATAAATCTTAAAAAAAAAAAGATGTTACTTAACTTTCTCCTAATAAGAGGTCATGGATATCTACGTATTTCAATCAAGATATATAAATACATAATCTTTGATAGTGGTTGTATAATATTGAGGATTTATGTCATAATTTACTTAACAAATATTCTATCGAAGAAAATTACTTCTTCAACTTGACTACTGTTGATAGCACTGGTGTTAGATGTACACATACAGTCACGAGTCACTTAATGACATTTTGGTCTATGACTGACTGCGTATGTGAGGGTGGTCCTCATAGGCCGCAGCATATAGACGTGTGTGTATTGGACTATATCATGTAGGTTGTATGATGACATTCTATGACAGTCCTATTATAATAATGAAATCTCCAAAGGCTTTATTTCTCAGATGTCTCACCATTGTGACAGGACATGTGACTGTATGTGCTGTTATGGGAGCTTTACTAATCCCAAAGTGAAAAATAACTCTTGTGATTTTATTTCTATTTTGTTATTTTGCATGAGGTTTTATGCTATTCATATTCTCCAATGAGTTGCTATGTCCATTTTCCTATTAGAATGCTCTTATTAATTTATAAGACCTCTTTATATATTTTTTTTTTAAAGATTTATTTATTTATGCATACAAGCACTGGGGCACAGACCAGATGTGTCGGAGGGCGAGAGGATTCACCACAGAGAGCGGGGAGC
>JAGFMF010011828.1:4817574-4836229 GCA_019455555.1 Galemys pyrenaicus
CCCTCCCTGGCCGGCAGCAGGGATCGAACTCATGGTGCAAGTGGCTGCGGTTTGCTTCATAGTGCGCTGCTTAACCCACTGCGCCACCAGGGGAGGCCCCGACCTCTTTATATATTAAGATTATCAACTTTCAATCTTTCACATCATTCATGTTGGAAGATTTTTTTTTCTATTAGTTCCTGCTTTTCTTCCTTTTTAAAGAGTTTTATTTATTTATGCATACAAGAACTGGGGTCCCAGCCAGAGGTGTGGGCATGGTGAGAGGATTCACCAAAGACAGAGTGGGGAACAGAACAGGCAGATCGACTGAATTACACTGCTGAAGGGAGCAGCGGGTGAGGCAGGAGAGGTCTGCAGTACCACGTGGGTCACCTCTCTGACTGGGGATCAAACTCATGCTGCAGTGGCTTCCACTAGTTCATCTTGTGGCAACAACCCCTTGCGCACCACCACCGAGGCCCCAGTCCCTGCTTTTCAATCTTAATTTCATGATGTTTTTCTTGAAACATTTCAATTTTACATAGTCAAACATCAACTTTCTTTTTAGTTTAAACCCAATTTCATGAACCTAAATCAGGCTCTTTATTACCTATCACCACAATAGCTACAACAATATGAATTTGTTCCCCTACCAGCCTGCAAGTCTCTGCTTCCTAGAATCTGCACTCCCCACAGCTGTCAGAGTGTTCTCTTTAAGATGAAGATCTGGCCAGGTCATTTCCTGTCTAAGATTTTTCAGTGATATGTGTGCCAAGTTGGGAATTCATATAGCTCTCCCAAGAGTCAGTAAAGTAAAAACTAATCCAGGAGCATATCTGTGAAGACTTTTTTTTTTAAAGGTTTATTTATTTATGCATATAAGAAATGGGGTACAGGTCAGAGATGTGGAGGGGGTTGAGAGGATTCACAAGCAACAGAGTGGGGGAACAAAATAGGCAGATTGCTGAGCAGCGGGCATGACAGGAGAGGTCTGCTGCACCAGGTGGGCCGCCTTCCTGGTGAGGGATCGAACTTGTGCTGCAGTGGCTGTGGCTGTGGCTGCGCTACCAGGGAGGCCCCTATCAGTGGAGATTTTTGAAGATAGTCCATTTTTTTTATTTTAAGAAAAACACAATTATACTTTTTGGATCAGGGTGTAAAATTCAAATAAATTTTGTAGATAAACTAGAAGGTTTCAAAGGAATATGAGTAATTAGGTTTAAGAGACAATGAATAAGAAGTATAAAACTGAAGTTTCTTAACTCATGTGGCAGGGAGAACCTTGCTTTTACCAAAATCCAATGTCTTTCCCACCAAATCACAGAGATTTCCCAGCCTCCCTTGAAGTTAGTGACTATAATTATATTCTGTCCATGAAATATAGGAGAAGTTACGTTGATCACATGATTTATTGCCCAAATAAAGACACTATTAAGAGCAAAAGTGGACACTATTAATTGTCACACTAGAATTCTGACATAAATTGGGCATAGGATCACTATGGGGAAAAGTGAAGTAAGGCAGAAGAGACTAATTCCCCATCACTTGTCTAGTTTGTTGGCAGATGCAGAAGACGCCAGGAGGAGACTTGATGTGTGAGTAGAAGCAGGGAATGGAAAGTTTGTGCTAAACTGCTCTGGTAGTAAGAACACCTCTTGTAGCACTGCTAACCCTTGCTAGTGACAGCAGTTCTCATCGAGAGTAGTACAACATGGAGCACAAGGCTTTCCATTGTGTGGCCTCTCCTTAGTGCTCCAAGCTCACCTTTCAGCAATCTCCAGCTCTCATTTAAGCTCTAGCAAACTGAACTGCTTGCTCATACATTTTAAATGGTTGTTTATGTGTCATTCTCTCCTATTAGTCAAGGAGCTCCTTGATGACAGAAATTCAGTCCTAAATATCTTTGTAGCCCTTAATAGACAACAGCACCTGGTACATAATAGTTTTCATCAATATCTGTTGAATAAAGAAATAGCCAAGTAAAAAGCAAATTTTCCAATGGTGGCTATTTTATGCCCAGAACTAAGACTATCCAACTATATGCTATGGGGAATATTTTACATCTGCAAAGACATATATTCAAATTCAAGATTTGGGGAAAATGAGCTAGATATTTTTATAGCCTTAATATATGAATGGAAACATTTCTTCCTCTTAGCCTTCTATGTTCCTTTATCTTCACCTCCTGCCCACCCCATTTAAAAACACACACACACATTTGCTCCTTCCTAGGGGAATATTTGACTTAATTAACAATAGTAACGTTAAGTTTGAAGAAAGGAAAGAATTAAGATTTCAAGTTCAGATTCTAACGCTGGTCAATAATCCCTACATGAGGTGCTTTGGCGCAGCAGGGGGATTTATCTCTCCTGCTTCCCAAGATGATTAAGAATTTATGTATAATCGACAATGATGTACACTAGAGCATGTTATCAAGTCAAGAAAGGGGCTTTGCCTGCATGATTTAATTAACATTAATGGTAGTTAAGCTGCTCTGTGAAAAGGAGGGGCTTTCACCACCTAGATTATGAAATATTGATTAATTTGCGTATGCTCAGACATCTATCTAAAAATGGAATCACTCAACCTGTCACTCCGTCCTCCTCATCCATATAAAAAAACATAATGGCAGTCCTGAGAAGAATAAAAGGGTTTTGATTAATGGGTACAAATGAGGAAGGAGGGTAAGAGCAGAGAAGGAAAAATGCTGCAATTGAAATAGGTTAAGCTACACCTACAAATAGATATACCACACCCACACAGAACCATACACACAATACACACAATACCCACACTAATTAACACAGCTTTGCTTTCACACCAAATATTAGGGAAACATTAATTAGAGAGAAATCTCATGAATCCATTTCCCAGTTCATTAATTATGTATCACGGCCAACTTTTTTCTGGCCTGACATAAGACAATTCTGTTCCAATAAAGATCAGATGTTGCACATTACACAACACTTAGGGGCTTTCCTGAGTCTTTCCGGTGGTATGCAAGAGCTACTCAACTCCTATGTTGTATATAGGTGCACCCCTAGTAAGTATTCTCTGGTTATGAAAGGTCTTTTAAATGGACTACAATGGTTACTTAGCTAATACTTCATCCATCTCTGACACAGGCATGTTAGTTATTCTATTCAGTTAGAAAAACGTCAACACAACACTGTGAATGCACTTAATTCCACTGAATCGATCACTTAAAAATAGTGAAAATGCTAAATTTATTGTGATGTATATTTTGCCACAACAAGAATATTATTTAAAAAGCGGAGACTATCTACAAACTTTTGGGAAAGTTAAGTTATATGGGGATGGTAAATGGAAAAAAAAAAAAAGTCTAGATTCTTGAACAGTCTCAAAAGGCCTCAGAACGTCCATCCTTTTGTGTCCAGAAAATATTATGAATTGAACTCCAGAGGCCAGACAACCTCAAATATGCTGTTTGCAAAGGGATTTTGAGAAAGCAAAGATGTTTGAATAACCTCATTAACAAATACTAGCTGAGCAACCAAAAGATTCTTAACACTATACTAGTTAATTTGGAACTAGATGTATTCAATTACATCTGGCCTTATGGATGTAATTATATTATACAGTAATGTAATTATAAAATATATTATATATAACTATATAACGATATGTAAAGATACATATATATATTAACCTATATTCCTAGCTCATTTTTTCAATTAAGTGAAGATTAAAAGATTTACTAGGGTTTAAGTAGTAAGTAGAGAAAAGTTTTGGGTTGCTTCCGCTCATGGATAGGTTCAATTTTTCTGCAGTAAGTTTTATTTTTGAGAAGTGCTTTGGATCGATTAAGTGCCTTACACTTAATACTACAGTGTCACTCTCTCAAAGGAGTCAACTGACTTCCAACCTTTGCATCATGATATTCAGTATTAGATGGCATTAAGGTCTATATCCAAAGCACAAAATTGATTGACCCTGGAATTTATTAAGGAATTTTCCATTCAATACTATACAACTGAATTTATAGCAACAGTTACTAGATGTGGCAGCAATTGGAGGCAAAATTCTCCATTTTGATTTTGTAAATCAAAAAGAGTTTTGAAATAACAAAGAAAAAATGGGGCTTCCTGTTACGGGGGTTAAAGTCTCAGTGTTATTAAGCAATTGCCAGCCTCTGTGACATGAGTTCGATCCCTGCCAGGGAGCTGACCCACATGGTGCAGCAGACCTCTCCTGTCTCTCCTGCTGCTCCCCTCAGCAGAGTATTTCAGTAAATTTACCTGTTCTACTCCCCACTCTGTCTCTGGTAAATCCTTTCACACCCCAAAACTCTGGCCTAGTTCTTGTATGCATAAACTTAAAAAATTTTAAATAGAAAAACATAAAAATAAAGGTTCTCTTAAGTATATGATTATCTAATTTCACCATCAAATATTGCTGTTATTTTTATTTAAAATTGAACCATTAATACATCAAAGGAAGTTGTATATAACTAGTTAGTAAATTCATTTAGTTAGTTTTCCTTAAGCTTTTTAATATAAATACTGGTGTAAGTTTAATACTAATGAAATTCTAAAAAAACAGCAGGGATATAGAATTGCACAGAAAATAATTTCTTTGTATTTTTTGTTTTACTTTCATTTTGGGTTTACATTTTTACTCCACCATATGTGCACATGCTCCACTCAACCTTCCACTAAACCATCCACACCAATACCCCATTCTTCCTAGTATATTTACTGAGCAAGCTGATTTATTTAAAGTGTCTTCTTCATTGTATGTCCAATTGTGTATATATTTATCCAATCTCCTTTTACAGTGGAGGATTTGCCTGGAATGAATACAGCCTGCAAGAGACCAAGGCAGAAGCTAGAATGCCTCTTGTTCAGTACTACATAATGCATGCAATGAAAGGAAGAGAATCAAGGATATTTAAAGTAGAGACTAGTCAAGAAGTACCTCTCCATGTCCAAACATTCCGCAAAGCAAAGGGGGCGGGTGGAGGGTGTGTGTCCTAAGATGGTTAGTGATCCTTGCTAAGAAATCAATGGGCAGAGAAAAAGGTGCAAGAGCAGATCCAAATGGGTGGGCTGCATTTTTGTGTTTGTTAGTGATTCGGTCTAGAAGCAGGCCTGATCTATCTGATGAAGAGATCGAAGAGGTTGGGACAAATGATGTTCGAATATTCTTAGCAAGGATCAACTGATATTTGTGTATAATGTGATAATGTCAACATAGACATACAAATATCTCTTTAAAATTCTGCATTTGTGTGGCATTTTTAAATTTCTCAACAAGTTTCACATTTATCATCTCAACTGAACCTTGACTCAATCCTGTGAGGCAGATATTTGAAGTATCCACAGGTCATAGATAAGACAGATCTTCATCTCTACTGTAGAACAGTGACTCTACTGTACAACAGGCATCTGAGGTGTGGCCTGCACTTACTGAGTCACCTAGAAGCCTTCACTGCTCCCTCAAGTTTCCTCTACAGCTGAAGGAGTCAGCCTGTGGGTGTGTTGCCTGCTTACCACCTACTGACTTATAAGTTACACAGGAACCAACAACAAGAGCTACATTCAGACTGAGAGGAAGATGGTCTTGAGAATTTTAGAGATCTCAGCTCCTCATTTTAGAGGTCCTAGAAGAAAGGGAGTAGGATATAGTGGTCAAATATAAAACGTCATTAAATTTTCCATTGATAGATTCCAAATTCTTTCTTGATTAAATATTACTTAGTGATTTGGGACATTTGACTCAGAAGCAATTAAAAGAGTTAAAAATATTTTTCATTAAAAGAAAATGCCAAGAATGTCTTCCTTCTAGAGGTATCCACTTGTATGTATGTATTTGTAAAGTTTTTAAAAGATATGCAGCTATACAAATAAAACTAGAGATTTTATAGATGCTGAACCTCTTTCCAATAATTATAACTGTTCACCAGTAGCTATACCAACAAATAATTAAAAAAAAAATACCCAAGCAACAGAAAAAAATTAGAAATATTTTTTTTAAATGCTAAACCTAATTTCCTTCATATCCACTTCACTGAGCTATATTTCTAATAAAATTTCATCTTTTCACATTAAACAGCATAACTTTTTATATGTCAATTGTATATTGATAGTAATTATAATGGTAATTCATTCTAGAAGTTTGGGTATGAGGATTAGAAAAAATATTTTAAATTTAAATTTTGATTTATATTTGTTGAAGCAAAAAACAATAGGACCATTAATAAAAGATGTCCAAGCCTAAGCATATATGAGAATAAAATTCCATGGATGGAGTGGAATGGTAACGTGAGTGTATAGAAAAAACGGACATAAATAGTGTAAAGAGAACTTAATGACTTATTTTATAAATGAATGGGGGGATGTGAAATTGCTTTGACAATTAAGTTAGATTAGTACTGACAAAGTAATGCGACAGTTTTATTTTTAAAAAAAGTATATATTTTATTTACTTGTGTATACAAGAACTGGGGTGTAGACTAGAGGTGAGGGGTGCGGTGGGGTTTTTGGTGAGAGGATTCACCAGAAACAGAGTGGGAACAGAGCAAGTGGATCTATTGAAATATACTGCTGAGGTAGCCGTGGCTGAGATAGGAGAGGTCTGCTGCATCATGTGGGTCAGCTCCCTGGCTGGGGAATGCACTTATGCTGCAGTGGCTGTGGACAGCTTTATAGTGCTGAGACTTAATAACCCCTTGCACCACCAGGAAGGTCCTACAGCAGTTTTATTTTTAAATACAACATTTATAGCAGGATATTCATATTCTTTGCAAATGTCTGCACTTACAATAAAAACTTTCCGCTGCAACAATGTGCAAGAGAAACACATAATTTTTCAAAGTTTCATTAGGCTATTTGAGAACAGGAAACTTTAAAGACCAATATGCTAAAGAAACACATCACTGTTTAGTATTTGTACTCAAAATAAAGGTATTTCCAAAACGTCCTATTGGAGACAGAAGACCCTATCCTAAGAGTAAATTTGTAGACATTCACTATTAAAGCAAACATAACCTATTGAAATATTTGGGTGTCAGTGAACATCTGCTACAGTTGTCTGTGTGATTTTTCTAATACTACCTTTTCAGTACTGACCATATATATCAGCCAAGAAATAAGAATATGGAAAGTTGATGTAAAATAATCACACAATTAAATTACATTAAGTGATAACTTTCTTACCTATATAGGAGCATACATCCCTATAACCCCCATTATAATTCACTTAGATGACACACAGGATTATATCATAGGTCTTAATGACTAATCAGGAAGTTACTTATCCCCGTGGAACAGCATATTCCTAAATAAAAAAGACTGTCATTGTACACAGAACAACACCACATTAAAAGGGAAATGACAATTCTTTGCATGTTTTATCATTGCAACACAGTAATAATAAACCATCAAATTTAAAGTGGGAGTGAATTTTGACGAAAATTCAGGGAGGAAACTACTAAAAACAACTTTGCTAGAACTATTAGAACTTTGAGTTCTATTACAAAAGTGTTCAGAAAAAGTTCTACAATCCAAACACACTGAAACTCCCTAGTGTAAAACACTCTGAGCTGAATTATGGGAAAAGCCAATGCCGTATCAGTACCAAACAATCGCCCAGAATCAGAATGAAAAGAAGGAAATGTTGTTCTGAATAGCTTGCCAAGGCTAAAGAAAAGCAGAACAGTTTACTGAAGACGAATTGGTTTGAGCAACAGACCCAAAGATGCATTCTAATTTGTTTGCCACTTAAGTTTGAAATAGGTCACTATCATCAAACAGGATAAATACAGTTCATCAGAGAAAAATAGAGAGAAGGAAAAGCGGTAACTCTGAGAAATATATTTCCGTCATCTTTAGGCTTCTTTCAATCAATACATCCTATAACCCACTTTAAGCACAAGAATTTTTTTTCTTTATTAATTCTTGGTGAGACAGGTTAGTGATCAAGTTAAGGGTAAAAATAATAGATCTAGGTACCTCCACAGAAGATAAATGACTGACAATGCATCTTTATGCAGTATTCAGCAATCCATTTTAATCTTTGCTTTTTAACAACTTGACTGCTTGTGTATCTAGTGGAAGAATTTTTAAGCCAAATTTATTTGACAATTTAATATTATTTAATATTAATCAATTATTTAATATAAGCAGTTCTTCCCAAACTTTTGGGAATAACTTATAAGTGTAATAATTTGTAAGTTTATCATAATGAAAATTTCAAAAGCCACAAAGTTATAGGAAAAGTTATATTAAATCTCCAAGTCTCCACCATCCAGCTTTAACAATTATCAACCCTTGATCAATTTTATTTCATCCAAACCCCACCCACTCATTCCACCCCAGATTACTTTGCAAAATGAAGATATGAGATGGTTTATTTGTAAAAAACATTTGCAGCCCTTTTGTACCACACTACAGAGGCTACATTTTTAAATAATACTTGACTAACAAAATCTAAACGTGCATATGGATTACTGCCCACTCTACACCCACTTCTTTGCTATGACTCTTTGTCACTTTCCCTCTCCTAGGGGGGGTCTCAATTTCTGGGAAACTCCTGGCATAACGAAAATAAAGGATAACATCACTGAAAGTTGTTTATTAGCATCTTTACATAAACTCACAACACAAAACTTGTGCTGCTTTAATCTTGGGAATCTGTCATTATAAATTTACTAGTAGATTAGGAAAGATAGCATTAGAATTCTTAACAAAACTTTTTCTCTCTCTAATCATCAAACTGGGTGTTTCTCTGTGAAAACAGAACAAAGAACTAAGACAAGTCACAGCTTTCCCTAAGTTGTTACTCCCTCACAGCTGTTTAGAAGGCTCTATGATATTGACATTACCTATGAAAAAAAGTCCAGATCTTTGTGGCCTGGAAATCTTTGCACAGTGCAGTTTGAGAACTGGCATGCTTGTTGGCAGTGTCCCTGAGAAGCTAAGGAACAAATGAGTAAAGATTGTGTTCACAGACTTGGAAACGACAACTCCACACTGGAGGCCTTCGTATACTCTGTACGTTTCTTTTCTACAAAAGACTAATACTCAAAAGACTAATACTGCTATTACCCCAGAACTTCTCTTATGTATAAAATTCACTTTTGTAGGAAGAAGAAAAAGGAAAAAAAGCTTCTCTTTTCTCCATATGAGGCTGATCTTTGGTTTCCTTGTTAGGGACACTATAAAACAAGTCTTTCCTGATTTCTGCTCTGTGCACATGTGTAGTCTGATTAATGCTAATGGGATTCACATATTTTAAAAAAAGGAGTGCATTCAATGTCAGGATTATAAATATCATTCAAAAAGTTTGTGATTGGAATTTATTAGTATGCATTGAATCCAGGTCAATTTTAAATCTTTGAACTTTTTATGTTTAAATGAACAGAATTATCTTTTCATATTTGACCCTGATTGTAGCTACATAAAGAGAAAAATTACAGTAGTGCTACATTTGCACTGTATTAGAGAAAAGCAATAATCTCCAATTGGATTCTTTTCCTCGTTGATAGAATAGCCTGCTTTTTAATTATAAATTTCTGGAAAAAAAGTCATTGTTTGCAGATTCCAATTTTGGCTTTATTTTTCTAAACATGTCCATTATGAAGCTGAGCAAGTAGAACACATAAGATAACAAAATTTTGCTTACATAGTATAAATGTTTTCCTAAAACACAGTTCAAACATTAAATAAGACAATCTAGTTTCAACCAGGAAAATTGTGATCTGCTTCATATGCACTGTATTAATTAGATTATGCCCAAATCCGAGCAGTTTGCATAATTGTATTTAATTTGCCAGAAGGGTCAAACTATAGCACTGAGCCTCTACTAAGAGGTACTGCATTTTAGTCAGCAAAACACAGCACATTCCAAAGAAACTGAAATGTATTTTAATTTCAGAAAAAATACAATGTAGTCTTTTCAGAGGACCAATTTGAATAGAAAAAGAAAACAGAAAAGCACCTAATTAAATATTTATAATCATGGAATATGGTTAAACATAAGTTAGAAGCTCATTTATTTTCATCCCTTTCCAGTTTACTGTCAATTCCTCAGATATACTTTCTGGCTATTAAGCTAATGCATCATTAAAATATAAAATTTCAGGCACCAACCTTTTTGTTCATTACTTTTCTTTTGTTATACTCCCTTCTTTTGGGATTAATGTTTTCTTTATAGTGAAATTCTTTTTCACCTTTACATCCATCTGTTAGAAACAGGGTATGCTATTAACAAACTTTCTATGTTAAAAAGAAAAAAATCAACAAAGAAAAACTTTTAGAATTTATTTATGATGGAACAAAGGGGGTCCAAAATTGGGCAGGAAATGAAAAGCTTAATGTACAGGAGCTTCAGTTTTGGTAAAATAACATTCTTTCAGAGTTCATTGGATTTTACTTTATACTTAGATAAAAATTACCCATGCAAACACTGTGGTATTCGATGACTTTGGCCTACTCTAGCTGACTTGATATCCTACCAGCCACATTAAAATCATGTCTATTATATTTTAAGGTTTATCTTAAAATCTGGAATATAACAAGTTTGGCTCAGTTCTGGGCTTGTTTGTGGTTGACATAATCCCTGTCTAAAGCAGTGGTGTGTTTAAACATAGATTATCACCAGAATTACCCAAGGCCTTTGACAAAATACATATTTCCAGAGAACTAAGAGGCAGGTTTATTGAACTGGATCCTTAGAGTAGGGATTGAGAATTGAGAGTAGGTTCTAAGAGTTCTTCCTCAGGCAGAAGCTGGGAAGCAATTTTTTTAAAGTTCCCCAAAGGTGTGGGGGGAAAAAGGCTACATCTGTGTACATAGCAGTACTGTTGACATCTGCCAAATCATTGAACCAATTCAAGTACCCATCAACAAATGAATGGACAGAGAAACTGTGGAGTATATATAGTCAATGGAATATTACACAGCTGTGAAAAGGGATGAAATGGTGATATTTGGGACAACATAGATGGACCCTGAGGTAATTATGTTGAGTGAAATCAGTCAAAATATGCAGAATATAAATACCAAAATAATTTACATGAAAACAATAGAAGAAATAGAATTTGAACTCAGAAAGAAAAAAAAAGATAATGGTTACCAGGAAGGTATAGTAGAGAGGATTGAAAAAAAGGGAATAGTGAGACAAGGAATGAAACAACCTCTAGAAGTCAGAAAAGGCCTTCGGTTCGGAGTCAGAAAGAAAATGTATCCCTTAGTCCTTTAACCACACAGAAATGAATTCTATAAATATTTGAATGACTCTCAAAGAAACAGATTTTCCCCTAAAACCAACAGGAAGGAATATAGGCCCATGGACACTGATTTTAGACTGATGAGAAACCTATACTGGGTTTCTGATTCACAGTATGATAAAAAAATTTATATTATCTTAAGCTACTAAATTTGTGAAAATTTTCACAGCAGCAATAGAAAAACCAACATTTTGTATTATTAAATTTTGGAATGAAAATATTTCCAGTGGACTGTGGAAAACACAGAAAAGTGCAATTTAAAATTAGTTAATTTTATTTAATTAAATATTAATCTCTTATTACTACTAAATGTGACTCTAATTCATTTTAATTAGTTTAGGAGACTGTGGGGAGCTTTTTGCTGCCATGAAATAGGTTCCTCTTTTTTTTAAAGATTTATTCATTTATGCATACAAGCACTGGGGCACAGATCAGAGGTTTGGGGGGGTTTGGGGGGAGCGAGAGGATTCACCACAGAGAGCGGGGAGCAGAACAGGCAGATAACAGAAGTACACTGCTGAGGGGAGCAGCGGGCACAGCAGGAGAGGTCTGCCGCGCCATGTGGGTCCCCCTCCCTGGCCGGCAGCAGGGATCGAACTCATGCTGCAAGTGGCTGCGGTTTGCTTCATAGTGCGCTGCTCAATCTACTGCGCCACCAGGGGAGGCCCGAAATAGGTTCCTCTTATTTCACGGAAGACATACATAGGATGCAGGCATTTGCTCTTTCCCTGACTATGAGGTTAACTAAATTTAACCAAACAAATATCCAAAGGTTCGAGAAATAGGATATAACTAAAAGGATCACTAAGGATAGGGATCGTTGTGATAGAAATAGCTAGAACATGCATAGGTGTTACTGGACAAAGATCTAAAAAACTGTCACCAGGTCAGAACCAGTTCTGGGTCTGGCCACCCACTTCCACAAATGGAAACCTCCACAAATGATGCAGCAAAAGAAAAAAAAAAAAAATCACATTGGTGTGGGGGAGAAAGGAGTCAGGGTCCTAAAACCCCCTTGACCAGTGGGCTCCCTCTTACAGCAGCTCCAATGAGAAAAGGGAACCCATCTGCCTTGCTCCCTTTTAAAGACACTAATCGCTGGTTTAGAACTGCTGCCCCAACCTAGCAGTCCCCTCGTTCAGACACCAGGGGTGGAGATTAGACCCCAGGTACTGTACAGGTGTTCAGTCACCTGGCTTGGATAGGGTCCAGGTATCAGGGGGCAGAGTTCAGTCCCTCATTTGCTCCTGGCTACTCTAACATAGGTATGGGCAGGCAGTACACAACAAAGTTGATGATCTTCAAAATGGCAACACAGCGAGGAACTTTGAAGGAATATAAGAGCCTCTCTGGCCGACACCCCAGCTCTTATATGCCTACATAAATACATCTTTACAAAAAACAGGAAAGCATTTGATATCATCACTCATAGCTAAAACTGATTCAGATATTTGTGTTTAAATTTCCTTATCTCTAATTATGGAATGAAAGAATTTGACAAAGTGATATTTCTTTTCTTTTAGGAAAAACATTACAAAGGAAATGCTGAATCAAAAGCTAAACTTGAAGGGAAAACAATTCTAGTTAGAGCAGGGCTTGAGATGTTAGAGGAGGGGTAATCTGTGGTGAGAGGTTTTTCTGAGGGAGAAAAGATGTGTCAAAAGACTAGCTGGTAAAGTCAAGTCCCTTCATAGCTCATGTCTTTTGTTATGTCTACTTCCTTCTTCTATAATTTCACCCAACAGCCTCAAATGTGTATGTTATGAAGTCTATTCATCTTGATCTGCTCCTTTCTCTGTATTTTCAATAAATCTATTCAAAGAATAGTGATTAAGACCACTGGCTTTAGGGTAAAATTTGAATTCTGGCTCCTCTACTAGCAGGTTGTGTGATCTTGAGTAAGTTATTCAACTGCCATTGTTTTTAGCTTTATCATGACAAATGAAAATTCATGTAAATCTCATAGGACAATGACTGGCACTTAGCAAGAAGTCAACAGATATTAGCTATGCTTGACTATTATTCAAGGTTCAGCTAAATAGTTCTCTTCCTCTTCTAGATTTCCAAAATATTTTTAATAACTCTACTAGAGAGTTGACCAGAATATGCCCAATAGTTCTACTCAAATTTTCCCTTAGCCTGTGTTTCCTAAGAAACAGAGCCTGAGACATGGACTAAAGTCTCAGTGATTACACTTTTTATGGGAGGAACAACCCCAGGTCATTGAGAGTGAGGTAAAAGGATGATATGTCTGGGGGGAGAGGAGGGATGTAAAGTAATAGAAGGTCACTGTGCTGACCACAGCTTCATAATAAGTTCTTGGGCTTCTGGGAGTGGGGTTCTTGGGTTTCCTCTGGGAACCATTTCAGCGGTTTCCCATTCAGTGACGCAGAGAGTTTACTAAGGCAGGGTAAGTTCCTTAGAAAAAAAGACATTTGCTTAAACACAGACTAAGACTGCATTTTAAAAGGGAATGTTTACTAAGGAAAGAGAAAAGGAAAAAAGAAGTTTGCATAGGAGCAAATGGACAATTCTTTAAGAGCAAAAAGCTGCCTGTGGAAGACATGTATTTTAAGGAAAAGAGACTCCTGCATAAATGCAGGCCACAGCAAGGGGCATCCTTATATACTGTCTTTTGATGAAATCACCTGGAATTTACACCTTGGGGCTGGGTTGGGTTGGTTTTCTGTAACTGATAATCCTCTCTGATTCCTAGAAACTTCCATAGCCAGTTCAACCACCCCAACCAAATATCCTACTTCTGGTTTTTGACCTTGTGAAAACTTCCATTCTAGGTTTTTCTACTCCAAGCATTCATTATATGCCATAGAAAAGCTGAGGTGATCACTTGCAAGGTTCTTCTCTTCAACCACACTGAGAAATTGCCTGAGAAAGTACAGGAAGGAGAGGAAAAAGGATCTATTTAGCTGTCTGGTCTCCTGGTTTCCAATGGTTCACGATGTCCCACAGGGAGTTAATTCTTGTGTAATTCTGGATATAACAACTGACTGATCAAGAAGCAAATTTCATGCCGAGTGGTGAGATTTCTTCTGAGCCCATAAGTGGCAAAAGCAGCCAGAGACTTTGGGCATGAGGCTAATTTTCTGGTTGCACAGCAGTCATCACAGTGCAGGACCAGTATCCTTGGACAAGCAATTAACTTCAGGCAGCACAATCATGTGAGGCAGAGAGTAAATATGCCGAAGATGCTTTTAAATGGAGCTTGTTGGAGTGCCTTCTGCAGATATGTCAACCTCTCCCCCTGACATCTGGATGCTGCCCAAACTGGAGGGTACCATGGGGTCACTGGCCACCCCCTGCAGGGGAACCCTAGACTTAAGAGATCAGCAGTGGCAGACCTCTGCAGAACCCAGCCAGCTCCTGTAGCTGTAACTCTACCTCACACCACTGCTAGGTAACTGGACCGCTCTCCTTCCTCTAACCTACTAGTTCTCCCGCACTCTCTACCCTCTTATTTAGAATGTATTTTTTTCTTTTTGCTGCACCAAAGGCCATTGTCTTTGCATATGTGGGTACGAATGCAGAACTGGTGAGAGAGGTTCTGAGTTAGTGAGTTTTTGGACTGTTTGGCCAGTAACAAGTTCATGACCTGACACGGGGCAGGCAAGACCCAAGGAATATGAGGAGCTCTATGTTATGGCTTCTTTTTTCCCCCTATTTTATAAAGATTGTAAGTCCTTTTATGGCAGGAGCCCTATCTTGGAATCTTCTATAACTATAAAACAACAAGTTATATCTCAGGTGAGTTTGACCTCAAGATGTATTATTTAAAGACATCTAGCAGAGAAGGCCAAAAAGAAGGATTGATCAAGATGGGACCCGCTCAATAGTTCAGACGAGATTTAACAGAGGACTGTGCTGAACGGAAATGTGATCAAAGACAGAGCTAAAGGGATCTAGTTTGCTTCAGATAGACAAACAACGGAGAAATTTAAATATTGGGTGATAGAGTGTCCTGACTCTGCTGCAGTTGAGTAATATGTAGCATCCCAACCAGCAGCTGATAATGTAGAAGACAAGGTCTAGGTTCCAGGAACAGGGCACAGAGTGCAAAAGATCCAGCTAACTGGATTGGGTACAAAATAGGGTTTCAGTTCAGGAAGGGAACTGAAATAAAAAGAAATAGGAAACCAAGGCAAGAGTTCTCATTGCTGTACTGCACACAAGGTAGGGACTTTAGATGGATGAAACTACTAACATTTGTGTTATTGGTGATTGTAATTTGTAGCCAGTATTTATTAGGTACACTAACTGTGTTTATAAGGTATGTTACTTAATTTTCTCAACTCTCTTTGGATACTTTCATTATATCTATTGTACAGGCAAGTAAATCAAGAGTTAAAAAAGTTAAATAATTTGCTAGTGGTCCTACTGTTAGGGGGAAAGGTAGTCCTGAATGGATTACACAGAAGTGTGTGTGTACTCCAACCCCTCCCTATACCAGACCACCAGTGTTCCAGAACTACAAATCTAATAAGATAATTATCAAAGAGTAGATCACTAGGACCTGAGGGTGAAGTTAAGCAGCCAGGCTAGCTATAAAAACAGAGAGGTGAGCCTTGGGCTCTCTCTTCCTTGGGAACCATCTCTCTTCCTTTGGAGCCATCTACTTGACTTGGAGCCAGGTCTCAATGCACCATTACTTAGAAGATCTGGTAGGATATTTACGGATTTGTATCCCTCTCTTTCCATTGGTATTATTACTATTTTATTCCCCTTCTTTCGTAAAATAAAACCTGTTAATAACTTTTGTCACGTGTACCTGAAGTTGGGACTTAATATAAAAGTCCTCTGAACACACGGGTGGAAGACCCAGTGGGGGGAAACCCATTTAATATTAGGGTTGCCCTGTAACACTACCACTAATGAATAAAAGGGGTTGGGTTCCAACCCCAGAGGAGTTTGTTCTGGAGCACACACCTCCAGCTCCCATTAAAAGTATTAAGTGAGAAGAGGCTTACAAATTGACTATCCCTCTAGCCATAGAATAAATACTCAGTGAATAATATCAATTATCATTGTTATTATTAATGTGACTATAATATAAGCAGGATTATTAACTACAGCATCAGTAGCGTGTACATGAAATTTCAAGTCAATTAATAAGACCTGCTAATTGCCTGGGCTCAGAGGAGAGACTGATGACGCAAGATTTGTTCTAGGGGCTTCAGTCAGATGAGAGGGGGAAGTCCCCACAGTAAGGCAAAGCGGAACCTTGTCCTCTTAACAAATGAAATTGGAAGGTAACACACAATTGGATGAACTTTAGCACTGCAATAGCCTGCGTTCTGTTATTTATTAGCACTGAGACCTTGGGGAAGTTACTCAACAGATGTGAGCATCAAATAACTCATAACCACCAGCAAAGTACCCTGCATGTAGTAATTATTCAATAAGTATTGTAGAATTGACTTGCTGTTTCATTTCTATACTTTTCCACTCAAAAAAAAAAAAAAAAACAACAACAAAATAAAACCGAAAACCATCCCCAGGAGCTGCTATTTCAATTTCTAAGTATCAAGGCAAAATTCATCTCACAGAAGCTTGTTTCTTTTTCAACTGAAAAAATTCGTTACCCATATCCATTTAACATTTCAGCAACCTCCCATCTGTGCTTAAAAACTGTAGCACAACCGAAAAAGTCTATGTACTACAGCAGGTATTCCTGTGTTATTCAGTTGTCTGAAGATATTTTGATTTGAAGAGGAGGAAAACTGGAAAAGAGCCAATTTTCCCTCCAAAGCAGGCAGTTTTAAAGAAAATAACTTTCATTTTAACTATGGTGCAATTATGCATGAAAATAAATATATATTAAATGAACAGGTCATCTCTTTCATGGGTAGCCTTTCACTGTAAATTTGAATTCTATTTCCTGGGGCTCAAAGAAATAATGCTTTAATTCAGAAGGGGTGAGAGGGAGGAAGCAGTTGGGGGGGGGGGCTGAGACAAAGACAGGGAGGAGAAGGGAGGTAGGAAAAGAGAAAGGGAGAGGGAGGGAGGAGGGGAAAGAGAGAGAGAGAGAGAGAGAGAGAGAGAGAGAGAGAGAGAGAGAGAGAGAGAGAGAGAAAGAACATTACTGCCACCTCTCGCTCACTTCTCTGGACCAGAGAAAATGTTAAGGAAATCTGATACTTTACTGGCTGTAAATTCACAAGCCTGACTTTTGTTTTTACTTCCACGACATTTAATGACTGTCCACACAGTGAGACCAACTTTGCATATATATTGACACTATGGAAACCACACAGATAAGCAGTTTGGGGTTTGCGTGTGTATTTATTTTGGCTCTAACAATGACACACATATTTTCCTGAGAGAATTCCCATAGGCTTTGTTCTGATTGAGTTGCTTTTCTTTTATAGGCAGCTTTGGGAGTGTTTTGTAATTACTCCAAAAAAAAATGCATGCATTCCTAAATGTTTTTTGTGTCTGGTTAGTTTTATTTTGTTTTGAAATGTATCATACTAATGTCTGCTTTAATAGAAGTAGGAATGGTCCTGTTCAAGTTGGAAATGACACACTTAAAGCTGAGCTTCTGGAGGGATACAAAGAACAGAGTGAAGAAATCTCCAAGTCACTGGAGTAACAGATGCTGCAGCAGAGCCAACCTCAAATCTATATTCATTGTCTATTTCTTTTCACCCAGGAGTTTCAAAGTGTCTTTCAACAATTCTGATGGTTTCTTGGAAATAGTGTCTTATCCTTCTGGTTGAGACCACTTACTCCAGTTAGCTCATATCCTCTTGCATTATTGAGGATAAAGTAAATGTTTCTAGAACTCTAAAGAAAGACATCTCAAGAATAACAGTTTTGATAAAATCCTATAAATATATTCTATTTTTAAATTATGGTTGTTATGGTTTGAATACTAGTTTTGTTAGGGGGAAAGACCCTCCTGAATGGATTATACAAATAGGTTATGGACTTCGACCCCATTCCAGACCTACAAGATCCAAGGACTACAAATCCCATAAGGTCATTATCGAAGAGCGGATCACTGGGACCTAAGTGGGTGGAGCTGAGGAGGATAAAAAGACTTCTGCAGAGAAGAGAAGAGGAAGAAAGGAAGATGGAGAGCAGCAAGGAGACCTGGAGGAGGCACGTGGGGCAGAGGAGGCACGTGTGAAGAAACTGCGCTTGCTTTTTGGTCTTGGACTGGTTGGAACAGATGTGGGTGAGAGACCCGTGGGGAGGTTCACAATGGCAACTGTCATCTTAATTTTGATTTTGCTCTTTTCCTCCCAGATTTGTCAGACTCTTTCTGACCCTTTTCTATGGGTCTCTACTGAAAGGTCCTTTAAATGTGTGGCAGGCTTTTGGGCCTTGCTTTGGGGCAATCCTATTTGGCTGGACTTTTACCCTCAAGGAGATGGGTAACTTTGGATGCTTAACTCAGTAACTATA
>JAGFMF010011828.1:4836279-4877622 GCA_019455555.1 Galemys pyrenaicus
AAGGTTTTATGTGTTTGTCTTAATGTGGCGAATGGCAGAACCCATTCAAAGAGGGCAGGCTTGGGGGTTCTGGGGTGCTCCTCTCCCTGCCCTGTAACAGTTTCCCCCCGAATTTATATTGAAGGCCGAATCTCCTGTGTGATTATACGTGCAGGTGGGCATTTTGGGAGGTAATTAGGCCATGAGGTTAGTGTCCTCATGAATAGTATTAGTGCCCTGAGAAGACATATGAGAGAGATAATCTTTCAGTCATATGAGGATATAGTAAGAAGGCAGCTGTCTTCAAACCAGAAAGCTGTCTGATACCAAAACTGCTGGCCCCTTTAATTTTGGATGTCCTAGCCAAAATTGTTAAACCCACACAGTTTAAGCCGCCAGTTCCAAGATATTTTTGTTATTGTAGCCTAAGTTGAATAACACTATGGCAAAATATGAATGAGAAAAATGAGCATTTTAACCATTTTTAACTGCAGAGTTCAGCAACATTAAATATGTTCACATTGTCCACTACCCATATCCAGAGCTTTTTCATCATTCCACACTGAGGCTCAGCCCAATAAATAACTCTCTATCATCCCTTCCTCCAGTCCTTGGCAATAACCACGGCTTTCTGTCTCTATGAACTGAGCTATTCTAGGTAACTTAAATCAGGAGAATCATACAGTATTTGTCCTTTTGTGTCTGGCTTAGTTCACTTAGAATAATGTCTTCAATGTCCATCCATGTTGTAGTATAATTCAGAATTTAATTCTTTTTTTAAGATTGAAGACTATCCATTCATATATGGTTATGTATATGTATCCATTCATCTGTCAGTGAACATTTAGGTAGTTTCTACCTTTTGGTTACTGCGAATAATGCTGTCATGTACATGGTTGTAAATATCTGTTCTCAGTCCTGCTTTCAATTCTCTTGGATTGAAAGCCTAGAAGTGGAACTGGTGGATCATATGGTAATCCTATGTTTAATTTTTTTAGGACTTGCCTAAATGTTTTCCACAGCATTTCCACTATTTTACTTTCCTAAACAGTCCATAAGGATTCCAATTTCTAAACACCTTGCCAAACATTTGTTATTTTCTGTTCTTTTAATAACTATCTTACATGTAAAGATAGTATTTCATTGCAATTTTCTAATATTTTTTAAGATTTACTTATTTATACATACAAGAGCTGGGGTACAGGCCAGAGTCACGGGAGGTGAGAAGATTCACCAGAGACAGAGTGGGGAGCAGAACAGACAGCTTGACTGAAATACACTGCTGAGGGGAGCAGCAGGGGAGGCAGGAGAGGTCTGCTGTGCCATGTGGGTCCCCTCCCTGGCCGGTGATCAAACTCGCACTGCTGTGCGGTGAATGCTTCACAGTACTCTGCTCAACCCGCTGGACCTCCAGGGAAGCCCCAATTTTCTAATTTTTCTGATCTAAATTTCTAGATAGCCTTACAAAATACAACCAAGAATTTTTTTAAATTATTTTTTAAAAGATTTTATGTATGCATATAAGAGGCGTAGTGGGTAAGAGGAGTCACCAGAGACAGAGTGGGGAGCAGAACAGGCAGACAGACTGAAATACACTGCTGAGGGGAGCAGCGGGCCAGGCAGGAGAGGTCTGCAGCGCTGTGTGGGTCCCCTCCCTGGCTGGGGATGGAACTCATGCTGCTGAAGCCCCACCGTACAGTCAGTGCTCAACTTGCGCCACCAGGGAGGCCCATTACCAAAAATTTTATAGCAATGGCTACTTTATAGAATTATATAATATCACTTTACATGAATGAATAATTAAAGAACTACTGGTTAAATAGCTAAAGAATCAGAGAAGTTCTTTAGATTCTTTATCTGCACATACTGTAACTGAGTTTCTTTCCCCTGTTCCGAAGAGGCTCTACACCCTGATCCTAACTCAAGTTTAAAGAGACAGTTTAGTAAAATGCATAGGATTTCATGCTTGACTAGATTAGGTATATTGAAGAGGGGAGAATACATATCTTTTCCATGTTTCTGAGATTTATCAGGATACAGAAAACAGGGATGAGAGGTGAGAGGGGATTACAATAAAATATACTACACATTCAAGTTCACATGTTCAGTACACAACTGAGTTTTGAAAACAGAAGACAATTGAGGAAGAGGGAGAAACTTTACAGTCACTGACCTGGAGGCTTCACAGGTATATACACTGAGAAGAGACAACAATTAACATGCCAGTGGATTACACCAGCAGCTGGAAGGAAGCAGAAGAAAAGTAAGGAGGAATGTGAAAATATGAGAAATATTTTGGTCAGTAGTGTCAAAGCTGCAGACAAATTAGACAGATGAGGAATGAGAACTGTCTACTGGATTTGGCCTCTAAGTGGCCACAGGTAACCTGTGTAAAGTGGTTTCATAGAGTTGGGGGAGGGCATCTGTAGAGGTGGGAAGAGAATGGAGAAAGGGAACAAAGCCTAGATTTTTCCAGAGACTTGGGAGAGAAAGAAGGAGAAATTCGGGTGAGAAAGCAGATTTCAGTTTAGTTTTTTTTTAAGCTGAGAAGGACTTGAGCTTGTTTATGAGCTAAAAAGAAGGTAAGGAAGAACACAAAAAACAGGGAAGAAAAGAGACAGCTGACTGATCTAGGTCATGGAGTAGGAGGAAGGGAATGAGTTCCAGAGAGCACAGGTGGCTGGATTAGGACTAGGGTTTGAAACCTCTCCTTTTGGAACAGGGGAAAGAAACTCGGCTACTGGCTACCGTTTATGCAGATATGTTTGTAGAAGATGGGGGAAGGGCAGGAAGTTAAAAGCTTCATGCTTCATATAGCCTTTGTGAAATAGGAAGTAAAGTCACCTACTAAGAAAAGGTGGTATTTTAGCAAGGTGAGAGTTAAGACTTAAAAGTTAAAAAAGGAAATTAGCATAATTGTGCCAATAAAAGTGGTGAGCCTATTTACTTTGTAGGTGTGAAGTTATATGGAACTTAAATGCAATGGCAGTAATGGGATTGGAAAAGAGAGGGGGATGACAAACTTTTTTTCTTTATCCTCTTGATAATATTAGAAGCATTGTTTTTGCTGAACATTTTTCAACAGATAATGCTCACGCCATGGGAACCCCTATATGACACCAATATTTAAAAACATCAAGAGCTAGAGCATCTGTGGAGCAACAAGACTATTTAAATCTTTGAATTGTCATAGTACACACTGACACACACACACACTGACACACACACACAAATATTCCTATGTGTCTACATACACAGAATACAAGAACTGACTTGGGAAGAGATAGGTTAAAGGCACAAAAGAACCTAGAAAATGGAGATGAACATCATGATCATAAGTAATTTGCTTTTTTTCAATAGTAAAACATATATAACAAAATGTACCACTCCTAGATTGTAATCCCATGTCACACATATGATTTGCAAATAGTTTCTCATTCTGTTGGTGCCTTTTAAATCTCTTGATAGTGGAGCCTCCGCCACACTATGAAGTATCCGCATCTACGGCAGCACAAGTTTGATCCCGGGACAGGGAGGTGATCTACATGGCACAGCAGACCTCTCCTGCCTCATCCACTGCTCCCCTCAGCAGTGTGTTTCAGTCGACCTGCCTGTTCTGCTCCCTGCTGTGCCTCTGATGAATCCTCTTACCGACCACCCCCCCACATCTGGCTTGTACTACAGTTCTTGTATGCATAAATAAATAAAATCTTTAAAAAAATAATAAATCTCTTGATAATATCCTTCAATGCACAGAAATTATGAATAGTTGCTTTTAATTCCTGTTGATAAAAAGTGATATACTAAAAAGATAATTTCTCTGAAGTTAATCTGAAAAAAATTACCTCTGTTGAGTATCTTCATGATACTGAATTAAAGAAAATTTGCACTGAAAAGCCACTGAACTTTTCCCCCCAAAATTTCCATAAATATAAAACAATAAATTTGTCCATTAATTCATTCATGCATTCAATAAATATCTGTTGATTCCATATTTTGCCAGGTCTTCTTTCTCACAGTTATTGACAGATCCCACTGAGTTCTTTATTCTGCAGTTATTCTTCAGTGAACAGGACACAAATTACCTGTCCCAGTCTATTGATATCTCTGGTCTTTGATTTTTCTGAATCTTCTTTTTTCTGGCATCGTATGATGGACTGAAGAAAACAATGGCCAGGAAATCAAAAATTCCTTTAGAGGAATTTTTTGTTGCCCCTTTCCCCCAGAAATAGACACTCAACTAGCACGAAAGACCACAGGGAGAAAACTAGGCTATTTTTCTTCACCCTTGCTGTCTGACTCAAATGCATGATAATCAACTTTATCTTGCACAGGGTACCGCCCTGAGATGAATCATGCTTGTTCTTACTACTGTATCAAAAAGTTCATTTAAAAGTCTGGGTGTCCACTTTCTCTTGACTAAGTAGAAGATTTGGTAACCCTGGGCCTAGGTCCTTCTGGGTCAAGAAATGACTAGAGGCAAGGATTAAGCTGTCTCCTGTAGACAAGTGGTCATCACTGTCTCTGCTACTGACGATTGTTTGGATGTCCACTTGTCTACTCATCAATGTTGAGCATCTACTCTGAAGAAGTCATTAGGTGACACATTAGGGATTATTAAAAATTGTCCTAGACAATTTGCCCCACACTTTTCATGAAAGGGACAATGCAAGAAACACACTGGCTGACCCTCAGCAAAAAAACTAAGTTCAATCTTTCTTAAGGTGACAAGCTGTTCAAAGTACAGATATGTCTGGTTGGACAGTGATTTCTAAATGGTGGCAGGAATACTAAGAGGCAGAGAAATAGTGTTATGAGTCCTATGAAATCCTCTCCTTTAGATTAAACTTCAGATCTAGTTTTCAGAGAGAGAAAGAGAGAGAGAACTGGCAAATAAAGATATCAGAACTCTAAACAAATAGAAACTGCTGCTGGTGGTGTTGTGGGTAGTACATGCATGGGTGGGACTGAAACCACTGCTGGTTGTTTCAAAGAAATCAAAGAAATGAGTGAGACAGCCTACAGAAGGCTAGCAAGTAAGGAAAAGCAGATTGGGTACGGACTACTAGGTTTACAGAGGGAGGAGTTCCTCCTAATCTGGGCAGTAAAGAGATTTTGCAGACGTGATATGTTAATGGATCTTCAGAGACTAAGTTCAAGTTTCACAGATGAAGACAAGTTTAAGAAAATTAGTAATATGTATTTAGCATCACCTAAGTGTTTTCTGTTTGGTATAGAAAAATGAATACATCATATATCTTGCTTTTAAGTAGCATAGTATGGTGAGGAGAAAAGTATACTGAAATCACAAGTATAAATTAAAAGGAGTATATTAATGTAAGCATTAATAAAAAAATAAGGTGACAACATAAAAGCAAGAACAGTGAATTCTTCTAGAAGGAATAAGACAAGATTTATAGAGGAATGGTATCCAAGTTGGGTCTTGATGGAGGCAGAGAAGTTCACCAGGCAGAGTGTGGGGCATTCTAAACTGATAATGTGTGACAGCACTGAAGTGTCAAAGTGTGTATCAGAGAGTTGAAAACAAATCATCATTGCTGAAGTGTAAGGTAAGAAATAGGAAGCGATGGAAATAAAGTTACAGAAGGACGAGACTAAAAACACTGGCAGGTCGGAAGGATGCCAAGCAGTCTGCTGTGGCTAGAAGGTAAGGTGTGTGAAAGAACGGTCACTAGTGAGGTTACCAAAGTAGTACAGGACACATTCTTAAGGCCAATAGATGTTGCGGAGTTGTAGTTTTAAACCACTTTATAGTACAATCCAATTTAAGAGTAGACAATTTCTGAGGACACTTCCCTTCCAAATTTTATGAAGGGTCACAAATATCCTGAAATCTACCATTGCTCCCCCAGAGGTTCTTGGGTCTTGGCTTAGAACTTTTCCTTTAAAGTAATGCTTTCAAACCTTTTAAATAGAGGCTCAAATTAAAAGTGGTATTATCTGAACAAGACACTGGGGTCACCAGAAGAAATTTTTAAGGTTATAGGGAAACAATGAACTGAGATTCTGGATACTTCCTCACACCCAGGTACCCTGAGGCTACAGTGATCAATATCTTATCATTCTAGTAATCCATCCTGGTGAGTAAGGCACATGGCAAGTTTTTAAGGAGAAGAGTGAAATTATTAATATAGGCATTTAAAAAGATAACTCTAGATTGACTAGATGCTCAGTCATCTTAAAAGAGTAGAGAGAAGACAATCAGATCAATTACAAGTTCTCCTACAGATGTAGTGGGAAACGGTTCTAACAGCTTGTCATTATGCCACTGGTGGCTGTAGCAGCTTCTCATAGAACCAAAAGACAGGCACTGGTAATAGCTTCAGAATTTCAGTACAACAGGAGTTTAGGGCTATCTATCTACTGGGCACAAAGGAGAGTAGGGGATTTGGAGGGCCACAAATATGTTGATGTAGATTGTTCACTGAACAACTGAAGTTTTACTGTATGTGACAAATAACTGACAAAATAATGTTATCTGAAGTGCATGTTGTTTCAAAAACTCAAATGGACCTATGATAAGAATCAATTTTTGAGGGCCTCCCTGGTGGCGCAGCAGGTTGAACGCCATACTGTGAAGCATCCGTGGCACAGCAGCAAGAGTTTGATCCCCGGCCAGGGAGGGGTCCCACATCGCACAGCAGACCTCTCCTGCCTCACCCACTAGTCCCCTCAGCAGTGTATTTCAGTCCATCTGCCTGTTCTGCTCCCCACTCTGTCTCTGGTGAATCCTCTCACCTCCAGTGACCCTGGCCTATACCCCAGCTCCCCATACACAAATAAATAAATCTTAAAAAAAAAAAATCAATTTTTGAATAACTAAACATTTTTAGCCCTATGAACTTAGCAACTTAGTCGTATTGTTTAAAATGTTGCAGGGGCCTCCCTGGTGGCACAAGGGGTTAAGTCACAGCACTATGAAGCTATCTGCAGCCACTGCAGCAGAAGTTGAATCCACCGCCAGAAAGGTGAACCACATGGTGCAGCAGACCTCTCCTGTTTTGCTCCATTTCCCCTCAGCAGTGTATTTAGTCAACTGCCTGTTCTGTTCCCCACTCTGTCTCTGGTGAGTCCTCTCACTCCCCCACACCTCTGGCCTGTACCCCACTTCTTATATGCATAAATAAATCTTTAAAAAAATAATGAAATAAAACGTTGTTGCAAACTTACTAAGAAGCCCAACAAAGAGTTTCATTTTAGATGCTAGATGTCATAAAACACATTTATAAACACTGGCTTACTAATATAATGTTTTTCCCTTCATCATCATATTTTAGTTTTATCTGATCAAAAGGGTGGGGCTCACAGTCTACAATAACCACCAAGCCACCTGAGGAGCAGTAGGTGTGTGACGGTGCGTGGCACTGAGCAGAGATCGGTAGGGCACAGCCAGAGCTCTACACGGATGTTGTGGACATTAGTAATCTAGTTAAAAATATTCCCACCAAGTTATTTTCTAACATTATTATTTTTGCTTAGCACTATAGACATGATTTTTTTTTCCTCTCAGTAAAACTGCTGAGGGGATTTCCTATTTTTTCCTTTACTCTCGAAAAAAGAGATGTAGAGATTTTTTTTTTCACACATAATGACTGGGTACTCTGAATTTTAAACTGAATTTTTTTTCTCTACTACCATCAACAGACAATCGGGATTTCCTTGAACTCCGGCAGTTGAGAACTCAGGGGGCTGTCAAAGGAGCAAACTGTAGCTTAGGAAGGGAAGGCCTCACCACACTGCTCTATGGCCCAACCTCTGCTTTATCTGTCCCAGGCAGCTGCTGTGTGTTTCATGCACAATTCATTTGAAGACTACAAAAAACACGCTGAAGTCAGACGCATGGGAAAGGAAAGCTGAACACATCAACAAAGGGAATGAGTTTGATCTATTGCATATCTCACTGAAAAAAAAAAGGGGGGGGGCAGGAAAACAGAGTGGATTCCAAGAGATTCCCACCCCACTTTACTGCAGGAAGGAAGTGTGACCCTCAGAGACCCAGAGAGGAAAGCAGACTTGGATGTTTTCTCCTGCACTAAATGCCATCACGCACGAAGAGAAAGTGAATTTGCATAGATATACAGAACACTTCTTCCTATTATAAAAACTTGTGAAAATGTACTTCGAAGCCAAGCTAACTGTGGCTGCTCTACATGTGATTCAAGAATCAGTGAAGAGAGGTTCCCAAACAGAAGGATGTATGACATTGTTCTTCCCTAGCCAAGGTCAATGCCCAGAACAACTATCAGATTCCCCGGAAGCCCACATCCTGTCAAAGAATGGCTGTGAAAAATCTATATTGGTCTAATTGTCATCTCCAGGCCCTAGATTTTCCCAGATGTGCCAATATTGGTAGATAACAATTTTCTTTTTAAATAGCAAAACTCTTAATTTCAAAAGGATCTCATCTCTGATGGGATTAATCTCTAGCAGAAATCCTTGGTATAGGTGTTACAATAAATTTCCCATACAGATTCTCTCAGATGCAGTGATGTATTGGACCTATATTCAGAAACAGGGAGTATATACGTAGTAATGGTACAAGTTGCCTGTCTATCAAAACCAACCACATTCACTGCTTTGGGAACTCAAACTTAGTTCCTCCCTCCCCCATGCCTGATTTTTATGTTCCTATTTACAGCATGACCTAAAAGCAGATCAGACATCATGACCAGTAACACAAATAAAGACCTGACTTGTACAACTTTAATTTCTTAGTATTATAGTCTTCCTGTTGGAGTTCTAGGCATTAAAACATTGAAGACAAAATAAGAAGTGCGATTTTTTTCATCATAAAAATAAAGACCTAGAAATACAGTTTGTGATACATGCAACTTGAGTGATAACTTTTTTTTGACTAGTTGAGAATTCTCCATGTACATTTTACCCAGAAAAATCAGGATATTTTACTTTTGTTTTTGCATAACATGTATGTAGCATAACCTAGGTTAACCTTGGTTAAAATCATCACATTTATTGGATTCTAATAGCAGAACTGAGGTTACCAAAGTGGGGTAGTTGGGAGGAAGAGGTAAAAGGGTTCAATGATCTGTGGTGGAAGGTTCTTGGTACTTCAGTGGTGGGTGTGGTATGGCTAACATGCATTTAAAAAAATGTGAACTTGTAATTCTAACAAATATATAGTATTACAAGCCAATGTTACCTCAGTAAAAATATATCAGTAAATCAATGAAAAATAATTATGCTTTAGGTAGCAACATCACCATGTATAATTGTGAGAGTTAGGGAAAAGATGACCAGGAGGGACTCTAGTATATTAATGTATACTGGGACAACTCTGATATTTAACATCTGTAAATAAGCAAGTCTGAAACTTGCTTTTCAAATAACTGTGTCAATCTTCTTTTTTTAATATAGATAAATTCAGTTAAAAACAAATGTTAAAATATGTTCTGATATTTTTAAAAAATGGATTATACATATTTTATTAGTATATTTGTGAAATAAGTTGTTCTGATTGAATGGATTTTCTAGTTTAGCAAAAATAAGAAAATGTTTGTTTTGACCTTTGTAATGGAAAACCTAGCCAAAATATGTGTTACTATCTTCCTTTGTATATACTGTAGGAGAATATGACACTGTAAAAAATGATTCTTTCCTCCTTTACTAAACCATCCACTTGACAAATATTTACTGAATAACTACATGTGCCAAGGGATACTCTGGGCAAAATCTCTATTTCATTATCATTATACATGCTGTAGGAATACAGATGACAGGCTCCATATATAGAGGTCCAAGTTGTAGCTCTACAAATTCCTATCAGCTTGTTTTTGATAACATGACTATTCTATCCAAATGTTACAATGTCTTTACTCTGTGTGCTCTCAAAATAACATTCTGCTTAATGGAAATTTCCAGTTAATCACACTTTTGCTGTAGTACATGGTAATTCTCTAAAGCAATTACTACACTGTTGTAGGAATCAGAGATTATTTACTTATGCGTGACTGGCATAAACACACTAGGTAATCAGCACTTCACCATCTACCTGAAAGGCCATCTGATGAAAAGGATGGGCAGCGTGACACGGGCAAAGCACAGTTTCAGGGATCAGAAAAACTTGGCCATTTGACTATGACCCTATTTCCCCGCGTGAGCCTCATTTCCTTAACTGACAAATGGAAAACTAATGTTATCTTAATGTTGTCCTTCAGATTCAAGGAGATAATTCACACAACAAATATTTCCCAAGTGCTTTATCCTGAGAGTAATAAAGAATCACTATAGGGTCTTAAACAGAATGAATGGCATAATTAGATTTAAACTTGGAAATAGCACTATGACTGCTGTATGGAGAGAGAATAAAGTAAGATTGGAGTGAAGTAAGAAAACTAGTGAGGGATTTATTATTATTCTGAGACAAGTGTAGGCTACCTTTAAGCAGAGGCAGTAAGAAGAAAGAGAAGTAAATTAATTGAGCATTATTAAGTAGATGAGAAAGTGTTATCTACAGGTAAAGGACAGGCCTCCCTGATAATCAATACTTTTAAGTGTGCATAAATTGAGATGAGGATTAAATTATAGTGTTATTTATAGCTTTTGTATCACTTGGCATTGCCTCTCAAAAGGTCCATGTACCCTTAATATTTTATTATAAAGAAATAACTAATAGTCAAGAAAACTTTCTCCATTATTATTATTGGAGTATATTAGAAAGTGCTGTATATTAATAAATACTTTTTAATAGAGTACTTTATAATCTCAGATTTCTGTTACACAGATATCTACCTCTAGGAACACTCTAGGTGAAACCTTTTAAACTGAAAAGGGACTTTAACTAGGTAATATTTCCAAACATTCTGCAATAACAAGGAGCTTATAAGATTTCCAAATATTATCTTATTTATTCTCCTAACATTCCTCTGAAGTAGAAGAGCAAGTACACTTATCCTCATCTTACAGCTGGACAAAAGGGCTGTAATTTCTCCCAAATCATATAACTAATCTCAGCAGATCTGGAACTAAATCTTGATATGCTGACTTTATTTTCTCATAGATTAACTAAATAACTTGTCTTCCTATTTTCTGAACCTTTCTAGATGCCTTCTTGCTTCCTAAACTCTTAGGTTTTTCTTTTAATACCACCACTAGTTCTATAATATAATACAGGTATGATGTTGAGTTAATCATCTGACTTTTAGCAAAATCATCAAAACTAGTCAGTAAAGTATTAAAAATATTTTAAATCTTCAAGTTCAAGCCTTCAATGTTAACCATGCAAGTATATGATTTATCACATTTATTTGGGATCACTAGCTTGAATCCTAATGACAGTTAACAGCATACATCCTTTGATAAGACATTATATTTTAGAGTTCTTTGCCACACATTTGAAATTTAAGCATGTAGAAAGGGCTTGTAAGATCAAAGACCAGTAGTGAGCATCAAGATACATTCCAGGATGTTGGTAAACTGTAGTTTGGGCATAATTTACAAGTATAAACTATTTGAGAACTTAAATCTTTTATAATAAATGAATCATCTTTTAAAATTAAAACACTATAATAACAAAGCAACTGTGCTATTCTCTTATAAGTAGATGTTTTCTTGTAGGAATTTGTTGTTTTATAATCCCAGGAGATATATCTGGATCAGGGCCTAGTACACAGTAAGGAGTCAATAAATATTTGTTGAATGAATAAATATATGAGTCTCAAGTTCTAGATAAAAGTCTGGAATGCAGAAATAGATATGATCACAGCTAAAAAGGAAGGCGCTGAATTCATGCCAGATGGATGAAAGAAGAGGGTGTAGAATGAGAGCTTCTCAAGAATGCACATATACAAGAAGTACACTGGAAAGGAGGAGATAGACTATTATTATAATTATATCATGCCAGCTATAATCAGAGTTCAATAATCAGTATAAAAGAAATAAAAATCAACAACTGTGAGACAAAAAGAAATTTAGATAATATAAGTGAAATAATTTTATCAATGATAGAATACACTTAAAAAGAAAATAAATTTCACAAAAATATACAGGGCTTTTGTGAAGAAATTCTAAATTTCCACTCACAAGTGTAGAAGATTTTAGTAATGGAGGGCTAATTGCAAATTAATGATAAATTCCATAATCAAATTCTAATAGTCCACTACACACCTATTAGAATAGTCAAAATTCTTTTTTTTTATTAAAGATTTATTTATTTATGCATACAAGCACTGGGGTACAGGCCAGAGGTGTGGGGGGGTGAGAGGATTCACCACAGAGAGCAGGGAGCAGAACAGGCAGATCAACTGAAGTACACTGCTGAGGGGAGCAGCGGGCACAGCAGGAGAGGTCTGCTGCACCATGTGGGTCCCCCGCCTGGTCGGCAGCAGGGATCAAACTCGTGCTGCAGTGGCTGAGGTTTGCTTCACAGTGCGTTGCTTAACCCACTGCGCTACCAGGGAGGCCCAGAATAGTCAAAATTCTAAATGCTGAAAACATCAAATGCTGACTATGAAGTAGACAAACTCTCATTAATTGATGGTGGATATGCAAAATGTTACAGTCACTATGAAAAGCAGGTTTGCAGTTTCTTATACAACCAAACATATTTTCCCACATTATCCTTGGTATTTATCCACAAGACTTGAAAATTTATGTCCACACAAAAAAATTGCCTGGGTACATACAGCAGCTTTAAACATTTTTCAAAACCTAAAAGCAACCAAGAGTTTATTTAGTATGAGAATGAATCTAGATATCTAGACAATGGGCTATTATTTAGTGTTAAAAGAAAAGGTGCTATTAAGTAATAAATACATGGAGGAAACTATGTATATTATTAAATGAAAGAAGCTACTCTGAAAAGGCTACATGCTGTGTTCCAACAATGCAATTCTGAAAAAGGCAAAACTATATGGAGTGAAAAATTATTAGTGGTTGTCAGGGTTTGGGAAGAGAAAAGGATGAAAGGAAGAGCACAGAGGATTTTTGGGATAGTAAAACTATTTCGTATGCTATTACAATGATGGGTACATGTTATTATACTCTTGTCAAAAGTAATAGAATATACAACACTGAGAGTGAACCCTAGCATGAACTATGGACTGAAGCAATAATGAAGTACCAGTTGAGCTTGATGGATTATAACAAATTACTATTCTGGTGTTAGACAGTAAGAAGGCTGTGTATGTGCAGAGGCATGCGGCAAAGGGGAGCTCTGTGCTTTCCATTTAATTTTGACATAAACCTAAAAAGTGAAGCCTATTAAAAAATCTTGACATTTTTAATAGGAATTCAATAAATATTATATTTATCATGTATAATAAACATACAAAAATTTCTAGGAAAATTCTAAAGAGGAAGACTTCCACAAGTGAAGAACTGAAGAAGGAATTGGTCCTACAAAATATAAAACATAATCTAAAGCTATGTTACATAAAACAGTATGATACTGGTATAGCAAGAGGCAGATGGAACTCTAGGTTTCTAGAGTTTCTGTTCTAGGTTTCTAGAACAGAAAGTTTTGAAAAAGACTCAAATTTATATAAGAATACAGAGCATCATAAAGAGAGGTATTTAAAGTCAGTTAATAAAGAACAGATTAATCCTATAAATACTATGGTAACTGATTAGTCAGTTGAAGAACAAATTGAAATGGATTCATACCTAATTTCTTAAGCCAACTGTCAAAGTATCATTTTAATACATTATAATAAAATATACATAAGTTACCATTTTAATATGCAATTCATAATACATATACTAGATGGTGTGTGTAACCACCACCACCATTTAGTTTCAGAACAATTTTATCACACACAAAAAGAAAACTCTGTACCCACTAAGCAATCACGCCTTAGTCCTCCAGCTCCTGGCAAGCACTAATCTGTTCTCTGTCACTATGAATTTGCCTATACCAGACACTTCATATAAACAGAATTTAAAATAGCCTTTTTGCTTGACTTCTTTTACTTAGCAAATTGTTTTAAGGAACATAAATGTTACAGCACATCACTCATCTTTATGGCAGAAAAATATCCCTTTGTATGAATATGCCACATTTGCTTATTCATCACTTGATGGAACAGACTGTGAAAATAAAAAAAGAAATGAGAAGAGAATTAGAAGAAAGCATACTTAAATATTTATATTGAATCAAAGGGTTTAAAGGAAGGTTTTTGAAACATTAAATATAAGTGAGATATTTTCATATTTATTCCTTAGTTTCTAAAACATGTAAATGCGGGACATTCTACACAAAGAGGTTAGGAAAATTGTATTTTAATGTCAATGTCATAAAAGACAAAGTCATAGAAAAGTTTTAGATTGAAAGAGGTTAAAGACACATGGCAATTCTATATAGTTTCTGAATGGATCCTGTACTGAAGAAGAAAAAGTGCTATTAAAAAAAACAAACAAACAAACTAGTGGACCGATGAACAAAACTGGAATACCAAAGGCAGATGAGAGTATTATATCAAGGCTGAATGTACTAGCCAGAAAACTGAAAATACACAACCAAGACTATAATTATAAAGGACCATGAGGTTCTTTACCTTCAAGATTTCTAAGTATATTGAGTGAAGAAAGAAAGAGAGAGAAAGTAAATGGAATAAAATGTTAACAATAGATGAGTCTGGGAAAGGAGTATTCGAATGTTCTTTGTACTATTTTTATTCTTGCAACTTTTAGAAACATTTGAAATTATTTTCAAATGAAAAGTTTTAAAAAAGAAGATAGAGTAGTACTTGGTAAAATATCTAGAAAATATTACTGGGTGGGGAGGAGGAAACAAGTTTCAGAAATATATATACTCACTGTAAATATGGGTTAAAATATTTTTGTACATACAGATATTCTTTGAAAAAACACTGCATATTTAAGAAATGGTTCTCCGGGGAGTGTAACTACAGGTGAGCAGGAAGGAATGGGTACTTGTACTTGCTACTTCACCTATTTCTACACATTGCCTAATTAAAATTATGTAAATTTTAAGTAATTTAAAAGAGAACTAAAATGACTATAGGAATGTTGTTTTCTACACAATCATCACATACTGATAGAAGACAGGTAGGTGCCAGATAGGATAACAAATTGCCCCTTAGCGACAAGTGTTGCTAGATGCTTTAAATATTTCATCTAATTTAATTCTCACCACAATTTCTTTAAGTCTTTATAAATGAAGAAGCTGAAATGAAGAGAACTAAGCACCTTGCCCAAGGTCACAATATTAGTAGGTGGCAGAGCCAGAATTTAAGTTAAAAAATAATCATACTCTGATATCCATGTTCTTTCCTCCCAACAATCAAATTGTTTAATTAAGTAGAAACAGAAGGGTACTTTAAAAAAAATGCATACCTTGAAACAAAAGCTGACTTCTAATACTAAAAAAATGTAGTGTAGCTGAAGGAGTAATAGTTAATCTTTATTGCTGAAAGCAGAGAAAACTTGTCCCTACCACACATTTATTCCACATCTCCTCATGTTTCTACTTGAGCTTTAAAGCAACTCTTTCTAGTAATCTTTCCTCTAGGCCAATGTGCAAATAAAGATCTAAAAGCAACTTAAAATAATTTTTACATCAGTAAAGGGCTCTCAAATGGGAAAAAAAAAAGAATTATCCTACTCTGCATGCATGTGAGAAGATTACATATTTGCACTCCTCATTCCTCCATAAAAGTTAATCCAGGCTTCATTACTGTCAAGCTTCTGAACATTTACATAAATGATAGGTTTTTATCACTTACTACTGGATTCAGCAGATTACATGCAAAATGTGCAAAGACATGATTAAAAAATCTTTGATCTTTTAATCAAAAGAGTAAGCAATATTAATTCATTTTGGCAAGTGTGATACATATGCTTTATTGTAATTTTATTTTGCATTTAAGATTATCACAGAACAATAATTATCCTTCATTAATGAAGGTTTGTTGCTATGTAATTTCACTGTAGCTCTAGGCAGCAAAATCTTTTCTAGAGAATTAAACTTGTGTGAAGTTATTTTATAAAATAACTTCTGTATAAAATACAAATTTTACCATCATGGGATTTGATTCTGTAAAGTTCATAGATAGGAATATAAATGAAAGGTAAGAGGGATAACCTTCAAATGGAATATGAAATAAATTTCAAATTCAAAAAGCCCCTATATTTCTGTTAATACTGATTTGTGAGGCAAAAAAATAGAAAACTCCTCTCTTATTTTTGTTCCACTCAAATAATGGAGATAGATGAATACATAAATAATTATAACACAAAGAAAGATGCAAATTAATGATGCAACAAGAGAAATGGTATGCTTATCATTCCTAAATGATCCTGGAAGACTTCATGGAAAAAACAGCATGTGAATTAGTCTTTGATGAATGGGCAGAGCCAGAAAGGAGAGAGGTGGAGTAGATTGTAAAAGGCAGAGAATTTTAGGACTACCATAAGGTTTAGCAATTCCATTTTTGGGTATTCATCTGAATAAAAAGAAAACTCTAATTCAAAAAGATGTATGTGCTTCCATGTTCACTGCAGCATTGCACTAGCCAAGATATTGAAACAACCTAAGTGTTCATTGACATATATACCACATCCCTTTTATCCATCAATGGACATTTAGGTTGTTCCCATATTTAGGCTATTGCAATGCTGCAATGAATATATATAGCTATCTCACCTCTTCTTTATATGTGTGTATATACATGTATCTTCTTTATATATGTATATCATCTATGTTGTATACATATGTATCACATCTTCTTTATCCATCAACAGACACATGTCTATAACACACACATATATTTGATATATATGGTAATACTCAGCCATGAAAAAGAATGAAATCTTGAAATCTGATCATTTGCAGGGATAAACTTTGAGGGCATGCTACATGAAATAGGTCAACAAGAGAAAGACAAACACCCTATGATCTCACTTATATGTGGGATCTAAAAAACAAACAACACCCCCCTCCAACTTACACAGAGATAGATTGGTGGTACCAGTAGATGCAAAATGGGCAAAGGGAATAAAAAGGTACAAACTTCCATAAATAAGTTGTGGGATATCATGTAGTGTACAGGGAATATGCTTAAAGTACTGCATTGCATGTATTAATATCTTTAAGAGTAAATCTTAAAAATTAGTCTATCGCAAGGAAAATATGTTTATGCATGTGAACAGATATTAACTAGATTTACTGTGGTGATCACTTCACTATATGTATAAATATAAAATTATGTTGTACACCTGAAACTAATATATGTGTGTTTTATCTCAATTTTAGAAAATGGCTTAACATCTTAAATGCCAGTCTAAATGATGATTCTTTATTCTGTTATAAGTATGAAGCTACAGGGTCTAAGCAAAAAAAAAAAAGTATTGATAATAGCTTGTTGTGAAAATTATAGCAGGGGTACTATAAAAGAGGACATAAGATTAGGAGAAAATTATATGCCCAAAAACCAGTAGTGAAGTTAGTTCACCAGATAGTCAGCCTATCGGTCTGTCCCCACAGTGTTTTCTGTAACTCGGTGTTTCCCAAACCACACGTATTTAAAAACAGCTGCTGAATGCAAGAAAGGGAATGAGTTCTTACACTATACTAATGGTATATTATTACTTAAATTTAGGTGGGAATGAAAAGAAAAGAGAGACTCTATAATTGGGAAGGTGGCATTATAAAGAGATACTAATTGCTTGGATATAGATGCTGCAGGAGAAAAGGGATAAAAACATTATCAGTTCACCTCTATAAAAATATGTGCCAGAAGTGTGATAGATATGAAATATATAAATATGAATTAATATCTAGTCCCTTCTATCAAAGAATTAAGGGTGACAGTTAAGTACTTAAGTAATTCCATACAGAAATAAAACAACATGCAATAATATTATACATAAGCATAGATATATCTATCTATAGCAATAATGTGTTCATAAATACAATAATTACAATGTTCATAAATATTAAAGAATGAGGAATTTATTTTGTCTGGGGATAAAAAGGTATGAACTTCTTGACTGAGGGAAAAGATGGTAAAGTAAGACTTTGAAGAATAAATAGCAATTTTCAAGGGGATACAGGAAGCCATTTCAAACAGGGAAATTAACATTTAACAGTAAACAGATGTCTCAAGAAACTTCTCTGTTGTGTATATATGTGTATTGCATACTTCAGTATTGCAAAAGCATAAATTGCAAGAAGGAATGGGAAGCTAATGGGAAATGTGATTGGAAAGAACGGGGTAGAAAAAAGAAGTTCTCTCATTGCAAACTGAAGAGCAGGCACTATTCTGTGCATGAATGGAAGTCAGGGAAAGCAGTTTTGTTTTGTTTTTGATAAGGGGGGAACATTGTTTAACTTACTTTTATTGTATTACTTTTATTGAGGTAACATTGGTTTATAACACTGCATATAATTTAGGGAGATAGATAACAGTTTCACACCTCTTAGGTGTATATTACACCACCACATCCACCACCAAAACACCCAGAGTGCTCCACCATAGTCCAATGATAGCCCTATCTTCTTGCTCGCCTGCCCTCTAGTAGCTTCAGTTTGACAGAGTCCTATTTCTTTTTTTTTTTTTTTAAGATTTATTTATGCATACAAGCACTGGGGTACAGGCCAGAATCCAGGGCAGTGAGAGGATTCACCAGAGACAGAGTGGGAAGCAGAACAGGCAGACTGACTGAAACACACTGCTGAGGGGAGCAGCAGGCAAGGCAGAAGAGGTCTGCTGCGCCATGTGGGTTCCCTCCCTGGCCGGCAGCAGGGATCGAACTCGTGCTGTAGTGGCTGTTTGCTTCATAGTGCGTTGCTTAACCCACTGTGCCACCAGGGAAGCCCCAGAGTCCTTTCCTTTGATTTGTTTGGTTTCATTTTTTTGTTGTTGTTCTTGTTCCTTTGTTTTGTTTCTCTATATTCCACATGAGTGGAATCATGCTTTTTCTGTTTTTCTCCTTCTGGTTGATTTCACTTAGCATAATCACCTCCAGTTCCACACATTTTACACATGGCGAGATTTCTTTTCTTGGGGGGTGGGGGTGGGGGGGAAGGGTTTGTTTTTAATAGCTGAGTAATGTTCCACTGTGTATATAGAACATCTTTGAAATCCATTTCTCTGTTTTGGGCACGTAGATTGTTTCCATAATGAAGCTACTACCAACAGTGCTGCAATGAACACAGGAGTACACACATCCCTTTGATTAGTGTCTTTGCATCTTTTGGGTAGACACATAGGAGTGGGATTGCTGGATCATAAAGTAGAACTATTTTTTAACTTTGAGAAATTTCCATAGGGACTGGGCCCAGTCAACATTCCCAGTAACAGTGTACGAGTGTTCTATTCCAAGGAAAGTTTTTTTTTTTAAAATTACTCATATAGTTTTACATCATTGTTCATTTTTGTACAAGTTTGATTTCTTCTCTCAGGTGCAATCCCCATAAAATTACCACCATCAAGTCACTGGTGAACCATCACCACAATCTTATGTTCTTCCCTCTTGTTTTCATCTCTCCTCCTCCCCTTCCCCTGCTGAATGTCTTCAATTTACAGTTTGCCTGCTAGTTTTTCTCCCCACCCCACTTTCCTGATCCCTTGTTTGGTTCCCCTATATTCCTCTAATAAGTGAGACCATCAGGTATTTTTGTTTTTCCTGCTGACATTTCACTAAGCATATGACTCTGGGAAAATGTTTAAAACTGCATGCGGCTGATAGATCTACCCTCAACTAAAGGGCAGATAAGAAAAAAATATTGTTAAAAGCTGGGTGAATGGATGGGTCAGAGGGGAACAGGACTGGAGTCAGGAGAGAATGTTAATGAGACTATTGCAGCAGGTCAGATAAAAGGTAACAAAACCATACTTTATAATAGTGATAAGAGAGAAAGAATAGAATAAAATCAAGAACTGTTTATGCGATAATGAACAAACTTAATGATATGGGATGTGAAACAGTTGACAGCCAGGTGTTTAGCTTAAATCACTAGTTTGAGAGTTATGCCACTGAATGAAGATTCCACCTGGGATATGTAGATGCTGCAGCTCAGTGGCATACTCAAGAAAACATTTCTAATAAACAGTGAAATTTATGACTGCAACTTAGGGGAGATGTAACTTATTATTCAAGTTGCATGTGTGAAAGGATAGTGACAGTATGAGCCAAGATATGGGATATAGTTTAGAAGTATGCAACAGATTAGAGTAAAATTATAATTTTGGGCTTTTGTTTAGAGAGTTTGATTTAGCTGGTGGGATAACCATGTGGCTATGTCCATTAGGAGTTGACAGGTATGGTACTTTTTTGTATTATGGAATGATACATAGCCATATAAAAGATTAGGGAGTTCCATATATATCAATAAGGAAAGATATTCAGGATTTGTTCTAAAGAAAAAACATAACTTGTAAAACAACAGTTAATACTATCCAACTTTTTAAACAAAATATATGTAAAAATATATTATGAATTTATTCTGCCATAAATGTATAAGTACACATGTACATACACATACAGAACAAGTACATGGGAGGAGAGGAAGACAGCTCATTTTTGCTGGATAGTCCACTACATTTTCTGTATTATTACAATGGGCTTTCATTGATTTTGCTTTTTTTAGGTTCTTTTAAGGGTGAAAACAAAGCAATGGAAAAAGATTGTCAAATAAGAGTATAGAGGGAGGATGGAACAGAACCAAAGACAAAAACCTGAGAAATGTTCTTGTACAATTACAGATGTAATTGAAATGTCAGAGATGAAATGAAAAGGGCTAAAAGGTAAGAGTCAACAGTCAAGAAAAAGTGCTTAGAGAGCTGGTGCTGAGGACTTCAAAAAGGTGAGCAGAATGACCTGAAAGTGCTAATGGGGTTGGGAGACTGACAAGTTTGATTAAGCATTTTCTTGAGAGCAGAGTCAGATTGCATTTGGTGAAGCATGAGATTAAAAGGAAGACACTGAGGTAGCAGTGGAGTTAGTTACCATGGAAAACGTGTCAGATACAGGGATGCTGGAGCTTGCTCATAATCTCAGGCTGGAGAGCTGGTGTTTTGAGAAAGGTTGAAAACACAAATGGAAGAAAGAATAACTACTATGTTTACATGGTTATATATATTCAGCTCTACCTAACTTCCTTTTTTAAAGGAATTAATACTGCATACACTTTTATATTTAATTGCAAAACCAAGTATGTTTCTGTTTTGTTTGCATTTAACTGCAGAGAATCATATTTAGGGGCTTTTAGAACTAATTTTTAATTCCCAACTTTGCCATTTTTCAGACAAAAACAGGAACCGGAAAGAAGTGGCTGGGCAGGCTGTCTGTGGTGTGACGCACGCTGTTGGCCCAGACAGCTTGAGTAGATGTTTTCTTGTTCTCATGAAATGTAGTCTTCTAATGTTGGATCAAACAACCTTAATCGTTCAAAGTGACTGCAAGTGTTAGAATAAACCACAGCAAAATCCGTCGGCAGTAATCTAACTCCACCCAAAGGTTGGTTCTGTAATACTGTGTCTGAACACAGCAGTCCTTTTGGTGCAAAAGCTAGAGTTATTTTCTGGTAAGTTGGCACATATTTTTTTGTAGTTCTAGCAATTGTTCGATGGAATGAAAGCTTCATTTTTACATTATTATTCATTTTATAAATTCAGATATATCCCTCGTTAGATTATATCTCCTCTTTAACCCTTAACTACAAACACGGGCACATGAGAAAAGTAAAATCAGTCACTGAAACATATATTTGGTTATTCATTTCGGGATTATGCAAGACAAATTTTAGTGCTTAGACAGTTTCCTTCCTCATCATCCATCAGAAACCTATCAAGATTGGCATATAGTTAGGAAATGTATGGTAACTTTAATTTTAAATGTTGACACCCTAAAAAAAGGGAAATGTTACAGGGTAGACTTCCTAAGAGCAATGGAAAAGCAGGAAAATAAAAATGCATCCCAAGTCTAAACACACATGATTTAAGATTACCTGTAAAATAAATTTAGAACCTTCACTAGTTAGGATTTTACGTAGTGGTAGTAGAAAGTTGATTTCATTTAACACAGATATTCTATCACCTTCTTCTCCAAATGAATCAACCTTATTTCATGATATTTAATTACAAGTCTTAATAGACAATCCATGTTATTGCCATAGTTTTTTTTTTTGCCCCCATACAATTGAAAAGGGACTAATATGGAAGATCTGCAAAGAGTTTACACAACTCAACAAAAACAAAATAAACAACCCAGTCAAAAAATGGGCAGAAGAGCTAAAAAGACATTTCTCCAAAGAGGAAATGCAAATGGCCAAAGGGCATATGGAAAAATGCTCAATTATCACTTATCATCAGGGAAATGAAAATCAAAACCACAATGACATATCATCTCACACCAATGTGAATGGCCCATCTTAAAAAAACTGGCAACAACAAATCCTGGCGAGAATGTGAAGAAAAAGGAACCCTCTTACACTGCTGGTGGGAACATAAACTGATCCAACCACTATGGAGAGCTGTGTGGGGGACCCTCAAATTACTAAAAGTGAATCTGCCATATGACCCAGTAATACCACTCCTAGGAATCTAACCACAGGACACAATAACACTAATTCAAAAGAAAACCTGCACTCCTATGTTTAGAGCAACACTGGCTACAATAGCTAAGATATGGAAACAACCTAAATGCCTCCCCAAAGATTAATGGATCAGGAGGATGTGGTATATATACACAGCAGAATACTACTCAGCAGTCAAAAAAGATAAACTCATGCCATTCACAGTAACACAGATGGAGCTGGAGGGGATTATGCTCAGTGGAATAAGCCAGAAGGAAAAAAGAAAATTATTGGATGGTTTCTTTTATAGGAGGAATAAGAAAACTGAACAAAGTATCAAAAATAAAAGGACAAAACTTACAAGCAAACTATAGCTCTGAGACACACAGCAGGGGAGTTGAAGGGATCAAAACAGAGGAGGGAAGAGCACAAAGGACTATGGTGACAGTTCACAGGTGATGTGGTGGTGGTGATGTGGAGATTCCATCTGAGGAGAGAAATCAAATACTGTACAAAAATGAAAAAAATATGTAAGAAAATTAAAAAGTTTAATAAATCTAGAATGGTGGCTATCATTGTAGCTGTGGCGTGATCAGGCATTTGAAGCAATCTTTGGGGACTTGAGTTTTATATGCTATTTAGGGGACAATAGTCAAGGTGTGACGTGAACCCAAAGAGGGAGTTAGTATCAAACAGGTGAACAGAGAAGTAAATTTGGGAGGAGGGACAGTGCTCTATAGTTGAGGACTGTGAATGCCTTGGTGGTTGGTGTGGTATAGTAACATTCTGAAGAGGTGTGAACCTATAGCTCTAAATAATATGCAGTGTGGAATACCAATGTTACTGCAATAAAACAATAAAATAATAAATAAATCCATCCACTGAAAAACAGTAAAAAAAAAATCTCCCTAAAATAAAAACTGTCTCAGTTTCCTGATACACATCTGTGGTAATTGTCAACATGGCTGGAGTTAAGGTGGAAGACATAAATTGGACAGGTTATGGAAAACCCTGATAAAGTGTTTGAAATTTTAGGATTTTGTTGGCTCTGGATATCACCCTGAAGATTTCACACTTTCTTTTTTGTCACTACTGAAATTTTGCTTATCTCTACTGACATATTTATTATTTAAAATCATTCCTGAAGGATCATCTCTCCTCCCCACCTTATAAGCAATCTAAAGAGCAGGAAAATATCCTTATTATAAAATCTTTTTATTCTAGAGCCTGGAGTGGTGATTGAGCTCACTGAGTGCCAAAAGGAATAAATGAATGGAAGAATACATGCATGTGCTCATACATGTAGTTTAGATATATGATACATACTATAATAGTGGCTTGAAAAAAGAGATGCTTCTAGGTAAAGTCAGATTTGTACTCTGGACTCTCTTTTTTCTTATAAAACTGGGCAGATACTCATTTTGTAATTGCCTAAAATATCCCTCCCTATCTTTAGCACTAACCCCCTCAAAAATGTGGATCATGAAGGCTAACAGTGAGTCATGGTCCAGGGGCTACAGCGTGATGTAGGGTGTGGTCACCCAGAATAGCAAGGAGAAGATAGCACAAGCCATGTCAGTACTATGTAGTACAGATAGTATGAACTGTCAGTACTGAGATCCACAGCTGAGTGGACTGAATTCATTGTTAGGTCATTGTGGCAAGTCCTAGGAGAGAAATGGGACCTGAAAGCAATTTGTATTCTAGGAAGATGCAACAAGGTAACAAAATATGAGGTGCATAAGAGAGAAGGTCCAGAATTTGGAGTGTGATGAGGGATTCTTTCCTAAAATTGCCCCCCTCTGGGTGCAGCCAAGTAGCTGGGGTAACAGGCATGACATGGTGCCCATGTATAGGCGCCCGCTTATCTTGGTTTCTGGAATTTTCAACATTCTCATCTTTATCTATGTTTTTCATTCAGTGAAATGCTTCATTCATTCATTAAACAAACATGTTTTACTGCCTCTAGTGTACCAGGCACTAAGTGAATGTGGTAAGTGAAGAAAACATAACTGAGTGAATCACAGCCCCTCATTCAAGGAGTTTTGTACACATTCTATGGCACTTGGGAAATGCTTGCGGGGTTTGCCATCCCCAAATATTTGGGGGTGTGATGGTTCTGATGAAAGATGTTCAGGGAAAAAAAATCAATAAAGCAAAGCCTGGAAGGTTGGCATAGGTTAGCAGGCAAATAAGGAAAATAAAGATCAAAGCAAGGGGAAAGATTAATCTATCAAAATTAGTTTGTTAAAATTTGAGGTATACAAAAAGGTGGGATAAAGTCAGAATTCAGGTAGCTCAGGTAAGATGGGAAGAAGTGGGATGCATGGTTGGAATAATAACCAAGGGTGTAAACTTGATAGCTAAGGGACCTGGTAAAATTAAGCCAAACTGGAAGTTAGGTGATAAATACAGCTGTCACGTAGAGGTATGTGGAATGTTCACTGCATAACTGAGCCAAACTGACAAAGATGAGCGGGAGCTGAAACCCAGCACACATTCAGCTGGCAAAGTCATGTCCCCTGCCATGCTACCTGCACTTATATAAAGGAGTCCTTTTCTCCGACTTATGTAAAGGGAGCATGTAGGCTAGAAGCCATTCTACCCTTTAATTCTGACTTGGGTAAATAGTGCTGCTACTGACAGAAATGGGGCTGATAATGTATAGGGGATATAGGTGTTAGAGGAAAAAGGTAAGAGCTTGACCCTGCAAAGTTTAAGAGGACTCTGAGACGTCTAGGTGAGATTTCAGATTGGTAGTTGGTTGTCAAACTGATCTACTTATCAACTTCGTTATTTCCAAAAATTTATCTCTAGATTCTTTTGGATTTTCACTCAACACAATCATTATTCACAAATAATGGCAATTTTATCAATTCTTCTCCAATCTGTTTACTTTTTCCCTTCCCTACACTTGCTCAGGCCTTCACAACAAACTTGAGTATTATGGAGGTGATGATCATCCTTGACTTATTCCAGATCTCAGAGATAAAGCTTTTACTGCATCTCCATTAAATATAATTGCTGATTGTTTCTTTGTAGAGAATCCCATCAGATTAACTAAACTTCTTTCTATTTGGAGTTCGCTAAGGTCTTTTTAGTATTAAAAGGATGTTAAAGGGCCTCCCTCATAGTGCAAGAGGTTAAACATTGCACTACGCAGCATCAGCAGCCACTGCAGCATGAGGTCGATCCCCAGCCAGGGAGCTGACCCACATGGCACAGCAGACCTCTCCTGCTTCATTTGCTGCTCCCCTCAGCAGTGTATTTCAGTCAGTCTGCCTGTTCTGTTCCCCACTCTGGTGAGTCCCCTTGCCCCCCATACCTCTGGCCTGTACCCCAGTTCTTATATGCATAGGTAAATATTTTTTAAAAAAGGATTGATCAAATGCTTTTTCTATATGAAAGATAATCCTGTTTTCCTCCCATGATTTTCCTTTCTTTCCCATATTTTTCATTTCTCATAATAGCCTCATTTCTGTGACCACATGAAACAAGCTGCTCACTTTCTAAGATTCTTCTGAACATTTTGTGTTAGATTAGATTAATTTCTACCTGAATTTCCTAACAAAACTTACCAGTGAAGCTTTCTGAACCTGGAAAGGATTTTGAATAGGGGTTCATTTCCTGTAATAGTTGTTAAGACTATTCATATTTTTGTATTTCTCTCTCTTTCTTTAACTCTAAGAAATTCTATTTTACTAGGGATTTGTCCATTTAATCTACATTTCCAAGTTTATTGATGCCGTTGTTTATAATAGCACTAATATATTTTCTTATCTTGTTAAAGTCTACAATTTGTTATTTATAGTTTCTCTTTTTTCTTGACAGTCTCATCATAAACATGTGAATTTGACTATTCTGAAATATTAATTTTGGTTTTTTATTGCTAATGATATAGGATTTCTTTTTAGGGTAATAAAAATAGTGGTAATGGTTGTACAACTCTGAATATACTAAAAAATCCACTGAATTGTACATTGATTTTATGCTTGTGCATTATCTCTATAAGGTTTTTAAACAATATATATTAATAAAATTATACACACACAAACACACACATACACACAAAAGAACTTGGCCTGTATCACATGCTTCAGTATCAATGTATATTTGTCTACATCAAGTCTTCTGTTAATACTGCTTGTCTGTATATCACAGTTGTTGACACATTAACCACATTAACCAGGAAAATCTGACAAATTTAAATAACTAATAGTCTCTAGAAAATACTGGTACATGGTCTATCCATAGAGACAAAACCAGTCTAAGGAAAGCAGGTCGCAGAACACAACCCAATTCAAACTTGGCACTAAATGTTGCAATGTTTTTTTTCTTCACATAATCATGATCTAATCATTCCATGATCCTGATCTTTAAGTCAATGGGTAGTCTATTATTACTTGGTAACTACTGAATCCAGGGTCAACATTTTGGAAGCTAAAGAATTTCCATCTTCTTTTAAAATTTTTTGGCTTACTAAAAGCTGAGCACAATGAAAAGCTTTTGTCAACATTTAGTTATTTCATGCATATGAACTGAACAACAAACAGAATGCAATTAGCAGGGCATTAAAAAAGAGAATCTCTCTCTCTTTTTTTAACATATTAAGTATATTAAAAATACATTAAAATATTAAAACACCTAATTAGAAATTACCATGAAGTGTGTTAAAATCTTAAGAAATTATAGGTCATATTTTCTTATTTCTTAAAATATTATTTTTTATAGACAGTAGACCAATAATTACTATCTACAGGTTACCAAAAAGATACATTTCCTGCTTCTCGAAAATATATAGGCCATGAATTTAAAAGGAAAAGAAAAAAAAATCTATGATTCTAATTTAATACCTTTTTTTGCAAAAGCATGTAGACATGTGTATGTGGATGCATATGTGTGTATGCCTGCGTATGTAAGAATAGACTGAAGTATTGTTTGCAGTTATTCACCTATATTAGCAATATATAGAGTATTCACATATTATTTCAATAAATTGCCAGTTTTTCTAGGATCTTGATATTCACAGTTCCTTTCTGAACAAAAAAATTCTGAACATTAAATACCAAGAAATGGTTAGAAGTGTATATGAATATTTAAGACAGGTGATTTGAAATCTGGACTCTTATTTCTAACCTAATGCAACTGTTTCTTTACTGCGACATACTTAGTTTCTATATAGTGATTTATTTTGCAATATACTATTTTATATTTTACAGTATCCATATTTTTCAAAACTGTTGCCATGTGCTTTTTGGAGGTAGACCTCAAACATACTTTCATATTACAACACATCTTTTAATAATGGAACTTAAATTTCACTTGAAATTATATGAGAGATAATATAGAATGGTAAAATAATAGAGTTAAATTGCCTGGGTTTAAATCCTAGTCTAAGGAGTACATATTTTACTTCAAGTTAAGTGACCTTGTCAAATTATTTAACTTCCCTGTGTCTAATTTCCTCATCTGTAAAATAGACATGATTGTAACTTTGCATAAAAAGTACATCAGCTGTAGTTGCTAAAATAATTTTCTTTCTCCAACTACAATGTTAGAAACTTAAGTATAACGTCAGGGTCTTAAAATGTTCTATAAACTGTCCCTCACCAAGCACATAAGACTTCTTTATATGTACTCAATAAAGACTTGGATTACTGAATCAAAAATTGTGTTTGTCAGTTTGGTTTCCATTTCTCGATATATACCTGCTTATTAAGTCATTTGCACGTAATGATATTTTTCTCATGGACAGAGGGTATTAAATTGGTAAGGACCCCATCATCCTTGGAGACCATATTAGAGTTGTGGATCTAGTTTTCTAAAAAAGAGTAGAATGGCATTAGAATATAGGTGGTGATGGTATTAAGGTTTATACACATAAAGAAGTACCTACCTGCCAAATTTATATAGTTTGTAAATCAATGGCAAGTAAATATAATGTCCTTAAAAATATATCAGAGCAACTAATTTTAGCATCCCTGTTAAGTTCCTTGGGCCTTATCTATGTCTATCCAGAAGTCCTCAATAAACACTAAAATTTACAGAGATTCTTATAAGGTTCCTTCCTACTACATGGGGCAAAAGAAAGGGTGCCTATCATATTTTTAGGAAGATGAGGGAGTACAGAGTTATCAGTGCCAACAGATTAAGACCCTGTCCCCAAATAAATGCCTGGAAGAAATCAGAATTTCAGTCACCAGCATTCAGTACTCCCTGTTCTACACAAGCAAAAGGGATAAAATACACAATAAAAACAGACAAAAATAAGTATCAGAGTTTCCCTAAAATAATTTTTTTCCCCTCGAGTTGGAGGAGAGGTTAAGGTCAGTATACATTCTTTATAGATAGATTTTATTCTTCTATCTATAAAATGTGAAATAGTAAACTAAACAATCATGTAGGAGGTGGAGGAAAATACTATTTATGAAGGTTGTCCATATTTGGGTTGATCAGGAAGCTGAATAAATACTGAAATTGATAGCACCAAGAGAGTGAACAGATGCAAATTACACTAAAAATTTCAGCTTTAAGAGGCTAAGACACTCAAATCAGCAACTGGTTTTTTCTGCATGTGGTTTCCAATTAGGCTTATATTGTTTCAATAAATGGACTGCTTGATTTTTTTGAGGACTGGAAGTAATACATCATTATCCATTAGCTAGTACAAGAGTATCAGTAATAATTGGAACCACTATTTCCTTAAAAGCAGAGAGTGTTTTAAGTCAGATATATTCTTTTTCTATTGTTATCTTCTAATATAGCCTTTCCAGAAATAGTGAGAAACATTACCTTAGTCAGTAAACATTAAACTCATCTTTGATACTCATGTTCTTCCTTTAATTGCAATTGTGAACAAATGTGAGTGTGAAAAGGACATTCTGTAGTTTACAATAGAGATGGAAAAATTATCAAACATGGTCAATAAAACAAAAAATTGTGATAAAATTTAACAAGATTAGTGAACAATAAGATAGGAAACGTGAAAACTGGAAAGAAATAAACTAGCCTATCACAAAGTTTTGCTACCTTGTGTAGGTGACACTTTCTGCTTAGTCATTTATGAACATGCTTTTAGAATGTGAGAACTAGATGAGACCACTATCTTGAAATAAACAGAACTGTACACAGAAGCAAGCTATCGCAGACTTTGTGTTCTGTCTTACTACTTTTCAGCAATAAGATAACATGTAAATGTAACTTCTTATGAGGAGCTGAACACAGAATTTGAATTGAGACTCCTCTGGCCCTTGTTTCTTTATCTGTAAATAGGGAGTAAGACTGCATATGATTTCTTTGATTATAATGCTATTGATAAGGTCCTGTTATTCACGGCAAAAGCAAACTTAGACTTTTTTAGAATTTTCAGATTCAATATCCATATTAGCTGATATTAGGGTTGGCAGCAAATGATAGAAATGATAGTTCAATAAGTATGGAAAGTTTTTGTTTGTTTGTCTCATAGACATGTGCAAGAAGTGGTTCATAAATGGCATGTGCCAGTTCTTGCCAGGAATGCAAGATCCATTCATCCTGATCTTTTATCCTTCAAAGTTTTTTAAAAAAATATTTATTTATTTATGCATACAAGAACTGGGGTGTAGGCCGGAGGTGTGGGGGTTGAGAGGATTCACTAGAGACAGGATGGGGAACAGACCAGGCAGACTGACTGAAATATGAAATACACTTTGAGAAGAATAGCGGGTGAGACAGGAGAGGTTGCGCCATGTGGGTGAGCTCCCTGGCTGGGGATCAAACTCATGCTGTAGTGGCTGTGATAGCTTTGTGGTGCTGTGAGTTAATCCCTTGTACCACCAGGGAGGTCTCCTGAAAAATTTTAACTTCACAGTCCAAGATTTTATCATCACATTCCAGAGTAGCTGGAGAGGGGAAGAGCAGGGCACAAAAGTGAAGGAGGATACACCTCACTCTCTCTTGAGGAAAGTCCATGAAAACGGTCACAAGATACTTCCACTTGTATGGGATAGTCTACACCTGGTTGCACGTTAAAAAGAGTGTGTACTGCAGACAGTCACAAACCTGAGACTATCACCATGGGAACAATTACTGGGGAATAACTAGCAATCTCTGAAAATTATTATTTAACTTGATATCATTATTTTAGTTTATAAACTTCTTAAGTGGGTAGAAAGAGAATGGGCTAAGAAAATATGTCAGGAAAGTGAAATAAAACTGCACCAAGGATATTTATCACTGCCTTTTTAATTTTGAAAATTAGTAATTTCTGATAACTTAAATGACTTAAAATGTTGATTGTATTATTACATAATCATTAGTCATTTCTAAATATCCAAAATGCTTATTTCTTTCTCTTTACATGAACCTAAAACACACTAATTAAACTAAAGATAATAGAATAATAAATAACAAGAAAAAAAATTCCCATAGCAAATAAGGAACCACTAAGTGGAGGCAATATGAAAATTTGCTATGAGCACATTGGGATTTTTCTGCTTCTTAATGTGGTCCTATATAGCATATACCTTCACCTTACGGTTGCCTTTACTGCATCCCATATATTCCAGTAGTGTGTATTATCACTTTCATTTATCTTAAGATTTTTTGGATTTCTGCTTTAATTTCAAGAGCACAGGCTTCTAAAGAAAGTCTTGGATGGAAGCCCACCATTCACTCATTAATTCTTTCATTCCTAGCACCTACAGATGTTACTGAGTGTATGTTTCAGGTAGTATATTTTAGGCATAGAGTTTAAATCTAGGGAGAGAGGTATAAAACCTACAATCTCACAAATAGTAATTTTAACCACAAGCAATTCACTTATCAAGTGATAAATAATTCAAAGTAGGAGTATTGGGTACTGTGAACATCTAAATTAAGATCTAGCAATTAAACAGAGTAAGTGGGATTTACACTTGCTAATCTTGATAAATCAATTTACACTTGAAAGTTTAGCTATAATTCCCAGTGACAAAGAAAAATTGCAAAATAGTATGTGCATTATGATTCTATTTTAAAGGTTATACTCCAAAAATCACAACAATATTCTGTATAAATAAATCCATACAAAATATGGTAGGAAGAAAATCTGAACTATAGAACGTATCTCTGATATTTTAGTAAATATTTTTATAATGGCTAATCTGTTTGTAATGAACATGTACTATTTTTGTGCTCAAAAAAAAAAAGCAAAACTAAAACCCCATACATTTTAAAAAATAAAATTTAGGAACAGCAAAATGACTGCAACATCATTCTGGCACTGGGCAGTGACCTGTATCTGGCACACACTCAGTAAAAGCTTTAATTACAGTGGTAGGAAAACATTAACCAAAAAAAAAAGTAATAAGTATTCTTCAATAAAACAAAGAATGCGTACCTTAATAATAATAACTAGATTTTTTAATAATATGAATTCATGATTTGTTATTTATCATTAAATATAATTGTATTTTTCCATTTACCAAACCGGAAAATAAATGCTAATCTCCCTTTGTTTTCAGAAATACTAAAGTGAAAGTGACTTTGGCTTTCAAGAAATAAAAATACATACACAGAGTATTTATTATATCCCAAACAATGAGTCTAAACAATGAGGATTGAGGGAAATCCTGATAAGAAATAGTTTACTAACTCAACAAATATGTTTTGAATAGTTATTCTATATCAGATTCTGTATAATGCCCTGGGGATTAAAAATGAAAAGGACTATGATAGGCCCTGCTTTCTGACTTAGTGATTGAGACGGACACAGAAATACCTTTCTGAATATGATCAAATCAAATAACTTGAAAAATCAAATAACCACAACTAATTTTTAGATCTTGTATAACCCTAAGATGTACACATTCTTCAAGGAAGAGTCACAGAATTATATACTTTGTGATTAGGAAAGCAAGAGCAAAGAGTATTTAAATGGCATCCCCTGTTGAAAAACATGAAGAAAAGTTAAACTGGGTGAGGGAACAAGAAAAGGTAGAAAGACAAATTTTTCTCAAATATCTACCATTCTAATAAAGGTGGCAGCTCTTCTTAAAAACACACACACACACACACACACACACACACACCCAAAACCCTCACTTTCTAGGAGTTATGTAATCCTGAATCATGAAATAGTTTAGTTGCTATACCATAAACCATTATAGAAAAAAAAAGCCTTTCTCATATCTCAAAAAAGTTCTGCTTTTTTCTTTTTGTCAGTTTTTCTAGTGGTGATTGTGGTAACAAAAGAAAGCCTTAGATTCATAGTGATAAGACAGAGTGGTTATTTTTCTTCCTTGGCAGTCAGCATGGACATTTATACCGAGAGCTCAATAAGAAGCATTTTCGGTATCAGTATATGAAACTCCTTTGTAATGGTGTTTGGGAGAGAACTGTTTTCACTGAGACATTTATGCATTCATCCAAGCAAAAGCTTTTCTATCACCTAAAATATGTTAAATAATTGCTGGGCACTCGGCAGTAAGAAATGAGGAAGGTGTCCTCTAGGCCCTAGAATTCACACAGAAATTTACTGAATAGGCAACAAATTTCCTGTAATCTGGCATTTAATGGTTAATACAATTAATCATATACTGTTAAGTAGACTTCATTTTTTCACTCATTTAGTAAATATGTATTGAGTTCCTCCTAATTACTGCAAATTATGTTAACAGTGTGTGAAAACAGTCACAACCTGTTTTAAAAAGAGCAGATGGATTGAGGCAGACTGAGGCAGAAATTGCTCGTTCTCTAAACAATTCTCATTCTCTCTCTTCCTCTCTAAGAAAGGCCTAATTTTTGTCTTGGAAGCAATGTATCCAGCCCCAGATAATGAATCATGATCAAAATACCCAAACTGGGGCCTCCCTGGTGGTACAAGGGGTTAAGACATAGCACTATGAAGATAGCAGCAGCCACTGCAGTAGAGTTGGCTCCCCAGCCAGGGAGGTGACCCACATGGTGTAGCGGACTTCTCCTCTCTCTCCCACTGCTCCCCTCAGGAATGTATTTCAGTCCATCTGCCTATTCTGCTTCCCACTCTATCTCTTATGACTCCTCTCACCACCCCACACCTCTGGCCTGTACCCCAGTTCTTGTATGAACAAATGAATAAGTCTTTTTAAAAAAAAAAAAAAGATACCCAAACTATACCCAATCTGCAAGACCGAGGGTAGGGTGGTGGGGCAGGGTCATGGCATATTTTAAATGTTCAAGGAAACACAATAGGACTCAACATCTGTTGAGTCAGCATGCAAACTAACATAGGGTACAGCTTCCATAGTGTAGACCACAATACATGCTTTAAGCTATGTGATATCATTGTAAAGCTGGATATTTACTGGTTGCTATAATTACAACAACAACAAACAAGCAGGGCATGAAGAACAGTTATTGACTCTGATCCCAAAATTTGAAAAATTATAGAGAAGCCAACAGATGTACATATCCCACTAGTAACATATACTTATTTAAAATATAAAAAGCATTACTTTTGTATAATTTTACATGTGATTTTTTTCTCAAGTAGCTATTAAATTGTAAATGGAATTTTATGTGTTCCTATTGGTCCTATAGAAAAATCACTGAAAACTCTAGCTATTCTCATTTAAAAAAAAAAAAGGGAGAAGACTCAAATAGGATAAAAAATTAAAGAGGATTATTTACAATAAATATGATAGAAATTCAGAGGACAAGAAGAGACTATTATGAACAGCTATATGCTAATAATTTCAATAACCTAGAAGAGATGGACAAATTCCAAAAATCATATAATCACCAGAGACTAAATAGAGAAGAATCAGAAATCCTAAACAGATCCACCACAAGCAAGAAAATAGAAATAGTAATTAAAATTCTTCCCAAAACAAAAGATCAGGACCAGATGGCTTTAAAATGAGTTCTACCAAACTTTCAACAATGAAGTAATACCAATTCTACTCACTTTCAAATATTTGATGGAGAAGTGATACTCCAAATATATTTTATGAAGTGACCATTATGCTAATACCAATACATAAAATTAGGTCATCTTTTTACATGTAAATGATGATCTAGAACAGGATGAAATTAAGAACACACTCCCTGTGCTGCAGTGGCTGTGATTTGCTTCACAGTACACTGCTTAACCCACTGCACCATCAAGGAGGCCCATAATCTTGATTTTGAAATCGAGGAAGAATGGCAGCATCACATGTCCAGGCTTCAAACTATATTACAAAGCTATAATTATTAGAACAGCACGTTACTGGATCAAAAACAAACACACATCAATGGGATAAGCAACCCCAGAACCCAGATCTACAGGATCAGTTAGTCTTTGACTAAGGAGCCAAGAATATATCACTGGAAAGATGAAAGCCTCTTCAATAAATAGTGCTGGGAAAACTGGATAGTCACATGCAAAAGAAAATGAACTCAAACTGGATAAAATACTTGGAGGTAAGACTTAAAACCATAAAATACACAGAAGGAAACATAGGCAGGACACTTTACAACATAAACCTCACTGAGTTCATTCACAAAAGCATGTAAAGCAAAAGAGAACATAAGCAATTGGAAGCGTATCAAGGTGAAAAGCTGCACAGTGAAAGAAACCATGACTAAAATGAAAACACACCCTACTAAATAGGAGAAAATATTTACATACCATACATCTGATAAAGGACTGATAACAAAGAGCTACAGAAAACTCACCCAACTCAACAGAAATGCAAAGCAAAACAATAAACCTATCAAAAAGTGGGAAAAAGAGCTTAACAGACATTTCCCCATAAAAGACAAACAGATGGCCAACAGGCACAAGAAAAAAATGGTCATTATCACTAATTATCAGGGAAATGCAAATAAAAATTATAATGAAGTACCACCTTGTACCAGTGAGAATGGTACAATGGTGGTGGATGCTCCCTGGGGAATCAAATGATGTCAAATATAATTAATTAAATTAAAAAAATGTGCTATCTACACACATAGAATACTACTCAGTGATCAAAACAGAGAAGCTCATGCCATTCATGGCAAATGGATGGAGTAAGAGGGAATATGATACATGAAGTAAGTCAGAAAGAGAAAGAAAGGATCATTTCTTCCTGTAGTTAAAAAAGTATTTAACATTTGCTTGAAAATGAATGTATGGGGAGTTTATCTAACATCTAACTAGAAAAAAAAAAGGGGGACATCTTGCCTGTATCTGTGTAAGGTAAACAAAACCAAACTCAAAAATCATCAGACTCAATGAAATCAATGTAGAAGAAATATAAAAGTATATTTTAGAAGAAGCTTTAAGTAAAAAGTACCTTATTTCATTACAGGTTTTGGAAATGTGTGTATTTTTTCTTATAATGTAAAGGAACCCCACTGAAATGAAAGGGAGTTCTGAGAGGAGAAATGAGGAAAAGCTCAATAACTAGGCTAAAACATCAAGGGTACTAAGAAACTGGATATCTAATCTACTGATTTCATGTAGAATACATAGGGGGGACAGCGAAGAAGGGAGGAAGCACAATGGATCAAGGTGGTGAACTATGGGTGCTTTGGTGGTGCGATACAGTAATAACACTCGGAATTTTGCATGTTTTGTTTCTTCTGCCTAGAACACTCTTTCACTTCCCCAAATTACCTTATTCCCTGCCCATTTCACCTAGCTAGTTTTCATGCTCCAGTTGTCTAAACCTCATTTGGGTAAGTTGTATTTGACTGCCAAATTAAGTATATCCTTATAAACATGCTGTAAAGACCCTTATAAAACTCAAGCCAGGGCCTTCCTGGTGGAGTAGGAGTGAAATCTCAGCACTTCTACCATGATGGCCCACCATGACAGCCTGAGTTTCATCCCAGCCAGGGAGCTGACCCACACATGGCGCAGCAGACCTCTCCTGTCTTACCTGCTGCTCCCCTCAGCCGTGTATTTCAGTAGATCTACCTGTTCTGCTCCCCACTTTGTCTCTGGTGAATCCCCCACACCCCACCTCTGGCCTACACCCCACTTCTTTAACATAAAAATAAATAAAATATTTTAAAAATAAGTGAAATTTCATGACACTTAAAAACAGTCTTCTAATTGTTCTAATTCACTCTGGCAATAGGGATCAGGAATGGATCACATAAAATTGCAGAAGAGACTGGGTTGGAAAGGAAATTAAGTAAAAAAAGTTGGAGGAAGGACTATCTTGGAAATTAAAACTTAAGCTCATAGTTGATGAGACAATAAAAATATATGGAACATAGTCTAAGCCACAAAGGTAGAGAATGAACACAGGAAACCTGCTCCTAACTCAGTCCAGTAATGTAAGGAATAAGAAAAACCTAAACAGAACTGCTGATAGCTAATTTCAAAAGGTAATACATGCAAAAGGAAAAGCAGTGATAGAAACATATGTTTAATTTGGATTCTCTGGAGGAAGACTAAAATATTTAACTGAAATATTGAAGAAGGCACAAAAAGAGACCAGCTAGTGTGTCTCCTGAGGTTTCTGTGAGAGCAACTGAAAAAAAGATGAAACCAAGAAAGACAGGATAACTTGGCTTTAGTTATGGTAAAGGGAGAGAAATGGTAAGTTTATTTTGCAATGTGATCAAACTAGATTCCTAAAAATGTATCTGAACACAATATACTTGGAGTGAACACTGTGGGCCAGTGAATAAAAATTAATGCAGAAATTTCTCTCTAATGAGATTTCATACTTATGCCTGGTAATTCCCTTAGTCTATTCACACACTTCCATGCCAAGGAGTGCTTCAAGTCCAAGGGTAAACAAAGACTGTCTTTTTGGAGAGAAAAATTGGAGACATTAACTTAGTTCAATGTGGTTCCCTCCCAAAACTTAGAATATGTTTATGTTAAAACAAACAAATATTTTATGGAAGAGAATACAAACTTCACACGGAGTTTAAGATGACTTTCTCAAATTCAAAGAAATATTTTGCTTGGCAAACTGCTTTAAAATCTGCCTTCCTTATCCCAACCTCCCCCATTCCTCATCTCTCCACCCCCTGGCTAGAGTTTATTTTGCTAAGTTGTCTAAATAGCTTGTCCACAATCATATAGCTAGTAAGTGATTTTTAAAAGAGATGTCTCTAAAGTCTGTATTCTTAACCACTACAATAGACACTATTTAATAATTTAAAACTTTGAGCTTTGTTACTATTCTACTTTACATCATTCCCCAAGCAAATGACAACATAAAGTCAAATACTGGCAGCTGGTATTCTTCAATAGCAAATTAGTAGGGTCTCCAAGAATACAACTTGAAGCAAGTGACTTTTTTAGTGCTGAGGAAAATGTGAAAATGGAATCATCAAAAGGATTCATATGGTGTTTCCTAGACCACTGCCCATTAATTAGATGGACATGTTAAACATTCTCTTAAGACTCACTCCATCCTTAACTTTTTAAAACTCAAAGCTGCCATCATATTTTTGTTCAAGCTCTTGAAATCAGCAGTTTAGAAAGTCCTTCACAAGCTGGTTTCAGTCTCTTTTAGCAAGTAATCCCCTCAAAATCAGTCCCCCAAAACCTCGACTTTTATTAATTAGTTAGAAAACTAGAAGTCTTCCTGGAAAAGAAACAAAGTTAAGACTTCAAGTATAAAAGTTGGTCAGATTAAGAGGGAAACAGAGTAGAAGAGAGCCCCAGGCAGGAATGCAGAAGCATTAATGTGGAAGAAAGAGACTGGTCAGTTGAAGAGAGTTCAGTGAAGGAAGATGGTAGAAGATGAAGTTGTCAAGGTAATTAAGAAGAAGCCAAAAACCGTAAGAGGGATTTGTAAGTCACAGAAGATGTGGGCCCTCCGCTTATGGGCAACAGGATGTTAAATTAAGGGTTTTGAGCAAGGAGTGACATACTCAGATCAGATCCACAACAAGAAAGGTCACTCTAGATACCACTTAGAAGAGATAATATGCACCTGACTGCCCACTACTTCCATAGACTTCTGCAGGTAAATACAGAAAGTGATTAATGCATTTATCTAATAAAGCTGTAGTTTGAATTCTCATCAGACTTTAAAGTATAGAAATTAAAAACACAAAGGCTTTCCTCTTAAAGTCTCAAGGTACATGTCAGTGATTTTTTTTAGTATTTTAGAAACTGCAATAAGCAAATGACTTATTCTTCATTTTTAAGATTGCTCAATGCATGAAATGTGATATTGCAGCACTGCCAAACCACTTTATAATCTTATTTTAAGTGTATATTTAAATACACAAATATGATCAATGAATACAGAATTATATAATCACTAAGAGAAGTTACTAGAGTTTTCCTGATTTCTTTTATTTTTGGCCTTTCTTCTACAAATATTGGTGCCAAAGAAATTAGGTTATAAGTATTCTTTCTCTTTGTGGTTGAAGAGACATTTCCAAGTATGGAATGAATGGAGTTCATTCAGGGCCTTGCAAATGGGCTGTGGCTCCTATTTATGCACAATGAGCCCCAGCAAAGATATTCAGAACAAACTCAATTTTTTTTTAATCCATTGACATGAGCCTTACATTCTAAAGAAGCTCCATACACTGGAAGTACCTAGGTTCATCTTTTTTTTCATCACAGTTTCTACACAAAAATACTAAAGATGTCAGACAGTCCCCTATTCAGAGCAGGCAGCTGAATTTTTTTTTAAATAACAGGGTAAATTATATGTTGTTTAAAACCCAAATTACAGAGGACATAGGAATTTCCAATAGACTAAGCTTGACACAATGACATGAAATAATAACATTTGGGAGAAAAGAAAGTTTTGGTGGAGAGCAAGTTTCTGCAAAAGGAAAAAAGATGAAGTCATGCATATTTTAATCAACCTATTTTTTTTGTTGTTTCTGTTGTCCCTGAATACATCAGGTCTCACGTACTTTTTTTAAACTAGTTTTTTAAATGGTAAGACCAGACAGTAAACAGTCAGAAGATAAAGAGATAATAACCCACTTCCTCCACACCCTCTTGATACTTCCTATCGATCCTTTGTGTGGGCTTTGGCTTATGCAGTCTCCTGTCTCATTATGACTACACTATGAAGAGTTAAATAACTGTCATCAGCAATATAGTAACAAATTGAAGGTTTCTCCTCTCTTTTGGTTAACTTTATCCATTTTGTCAACTTTTGACAAGAGTTGTTTAAACCACTGAGCAGTCTCCTGAAAGTACCAAGTTCATTGCTGACCAACAACAGAGCAGCAAACTGTAATCAAATGCTATAGCTTCAGAAGCACACAGGCAAAGGATTTTAATGTGAAAGGAGAGAAATTTCAAATTATTTGACTCATGAGATATTTAAAGGTCAATATTTAAAGGCTCATTAGTATTTTTCCTACCTTAGCAAGGGAATTAATTTATACCTAGATTGGCCAGAAGTAGCCGCTCAAGATAATTTGCAGGTTGGACTCAAAGGACACACAGAAACCCAGTGAAGAAGAGAGGACTGAGGTACTAAGGAGACTGGTTCTTAGCATCTGCTCACACTTAGGCCAGCATTTCTGCCCACATGACACCAATTCAGGCCAAACTGAGCACAGCATCCAGGGGCCGGCTAGAAACCTCCATCCTCACACTTCACTCACCAGCAGGGGCTCAGCAAAGCTTCTTCACCTTGCATACTTCTGAAGCGCTTGATGAAGCTCCTCTTAATGGACGTGTTCAAGATTAAAGAAGAATTTTGAGACTGAGTCATTCTGGGGGGGAAAAGAAAGAAAACGAAGTCAAGTGAAATCATCTCTGACAAAACTTCTGCCAAAAGAGAAGGTGTTACAGGGCAGGGAGAGGAGCACTTAGAACTTTTAAGCCTGCCTTTTTTGAATGGGTTTTGCTATCCGCCGCATTAAGACAAACATACAAAACTTTTAATGGAAAGGAACTTTAATACAATTAGGGTACAATAAAGAAAGAATAAAGAATATAGTTACTAAGTTAAGCATTTAAAGTTACCCATCTCCTTGAGGGTAAAAGTTTAGCTAAATAGGATTGGCTTGAAGCAAGGCTTAAAAACCTGGTACACATTTAAAGCACCTTTTAGTAGAGACTTATAGAAAAGGGTTAGAAAGAGTTAGACAAATCCGGGAGGAAAAGAGTAAAATTAAAATTAAGAGGAAAGCTGCTATCCTGGTTCCACCCTGTTACAAAGGCAGCACCTCTTTTCTCAGCTAGAGGCTACAGAGAGCTCTTTGCCGGTTAATCTTTACATGTTTTCAGTAAGCAACTATTTATTACTTACCACATATCCAGAGCTGTATGGTTATTATATTTTACATAAATAGTATATAATAACCATGCATGTACTCTGAGCATTATTACATAACAGTATTATATAATTAGAGTGGAAGTAATGGTCATATCTATCTCACCAGGTTGAGGAGCGGGTAAGTAGTAGAAAATGCTAATAGTCATTATTATTATTGTTGTTAAAGAAGCTGTCCTAAGCTTTATTTCTCAGTCCAGTTCGTAATGCTTTTTAATGGAAATGTCAGAGACTAAATAGTAATTCAGAGGTTTGAGTAAGATGATGGAAAAATAAAAAGAAACCTTGATCCAGATGTATTTTACAAAGTTTTGAAGCACCTGAGGAAGTGAAATATCCTGTAGATGCCTTAATTTGAAGTCTGTGAAGAGACCTGCACTTTCAAGAACTTGGACTTTGACACTGAAATAGGGAAATTGAGTCTGGGCTTCGGGATTCAATCTCTATATACTAGTATTGTCTTGTGTACAAAATAATTCTACCTGCCCCTCAGGGTGTAGAAGATATTATGTGGATGCTTACAACTATATTTAAAACTTAATAAAGTTGGGCCTCCCCTGGTGGCGCAGTGGGTTAAGCAACGCACTACGAAGCAAATCGCAGCCACTGCAGCACGAGTTCGATCCCTGCTGCCGGCCAGGGAGGGGACCCACATGG
>JAGFMF010011828.1:4877674-4916049 GCA_019455555.1 Galemys pyrenaicus
GTTGATCTGCCTGTTCTGCTCCCCGCACTGTCTGTGGTGAATCCTCTCACCCCCCACACCTCTGGCCTGTACCCCAGTGCTTGTATGCATAAATAAATAAATCTTTAAAAAAAAAACTTAATAAAGTGCTATAAAAATCTTAAATCACTACCATCATTGTTATTACCATATGGGAGAATACACAATTAGGATTTATGTCTTATTGCCTAAGATTTTGTACTCTGGTGGTGAAGGGAATTTTAATTTCAATTATTCTGTAGCTGAAAAATCCAGACAAGAAGGCAATTACTAACCCAACTCAGGCAGATATCTTAGAAGACAATGAATGCAAGGAAAATCATCACACATTGGTAGACTTGAGAAAAGGAAGAGAAGTCAACAGGAAATGAAGTCACTGTATCCATAGCTTAGGGGCTTCAAGACCAGTCTTTTCTCTCACCTTTGTTTTTTTCAGTGCTTCCTGTTTCCTCTACTTCTCCATTCTTGCCCCAGTCTTAGTCTATGTGACATTTAAACCCAAAATCACTTATCCACTGTGTGTGTGTTTGTGTGTATGTGTGTGTGGGGTGTTGTCTCTAAATTCACAATCTCAGAGAGAATTTTGGTGACTGAGTCTGACCTTGGATAAAGTCCTTTGGTAATACCAGGACTTCCCATGCTTCCTGGTTTTGTTTTATTTGTCTACTACCTGTCCCTCTGTACCTTAACATGCCCAATTTCCAAATGAACAAGAAAATAAATTGTTTCCTAATCACAGGATTGAACTCTTGAATCAAGTTTCATTTAACATATTCTTAGGAATTTGAGTCTTGAGTGGAGGTATCTTGGACAAAGTGTTCATGAGTTCTCCGTGCTGGAGTCCTCAGAATTATCCTTGTTTCCACCTCCCTGAAGCCTGGTTGCTCAATGCTTTCAATGACACCTTCAATTCTGTTAATACCCTGGCAGTTCTGGAGAAGCTCTCCACAGTGTACACACATTTCTGTTTCTTGCAACCATGGGACCATCAGTGGCTGAGTTCCCTCTGGGAAATTTAATCAGCTATTGTTTAAAAGAAGGGGGGGTAAGAGAAAAGGTGGCAGAAGAAGGAGAGGTGGGCAAGCCAAACTAAGATGGAGGAGATGCTGTGTGAAGTGATTTGATTTATTTACCATAGGGACCATGGGTTATAAGGAAAAAATCAAAATTATGTCTGTATTTACTATAGTCCTAAAAAGATATAGAAACCTCAATTAAATTCCATTTAAGACAATAGGCATTATACGTAAGTATTTATTATACAGCAGAGATATTTAGATAGGTAAGGCTAAATCTTTGTTCTCAAATAATATACAGTTTAGGGTAAGAATATATGTACATTTATCATTGTTATATATGGCAAGGTATGCTGGCTACTTTGATAAAATGGAGTAAGAACACAGAGAAACAAACAATTCATTTGGGCTATGGAAGTAGTCAAGCAGATCATTTTGTTCAAAGATTCAAATAAGCATGTTGTTAGTCACAGACAGCAAGGAGAGAAGGACCCCTTTTCAGGAGCTGTGAGCCTTTGAAATCTTGATGAACATACAAAAAGAAAAAGACTCCCCAGGCTGGTAGGCTCTAGGAGATTTTATTGCTTTCTTTCTCTTTTTCTCATTCAAATACATGTCCAGGAAAAGGTCTATAATTGCCAATTCATTTCTCACCAACAAAGTGCTTCTCTCCTCCCTGACACTACTCCTGGCTGGAAGGAAGTATTTCTATAGAGAGTCCTATTTCCAACCATATCTGAGTTCCCTCAACAAGGAAAAAAATTCTAGATTTAGGGCCCCATAACTTAAAAGTGGAGAAAAGTGACATTTTCCTAAGATCCTGAATCTGGTGACCCAAGGCAAAATGCATACCACACCAGATTAGGTATCCAATGAGTACCAAGGACAAGCCTTGGTTACCAGTGCGGCACCTTCCTCCTCACTTTTTATGCCCATCCTGTAGGACTTGCAATTCTGCCCTGCAGGTAGTTCTTTTCACTTGAGAACTGGTTATCCTAAATCTTCTATCTGGTGGAACCTGAACCATATGCTCTAAACTCTAGCTCAATGAGCAGCTATTTAGAATTTCATCTGATGTCTGTCAGCCCACCTCAATCTTTCCTATCCCCCCACATTTTTCTGCAAGAGTTTTCAGTGACAACCCACATGTTATACCATCCAAGAAGGCCATAAACTTAGTATGGTTTCTAACATACTTCAGAGCCCACATTTAATACTTAGGTGTACCCTGTCTTTCCCTCTAGAGTCAAAGTGAAAAAAGAGAGACCAGAAGTAGTAGTTTCTAAGATAGTTATTAGCAGTTAAACAACAAAAACAACAGAAAATAACTTAGAAAGCCTAAAAAAAGTAACTTGGCACTGCTTCTCAAACAAGAGAAATGGAGAAACACTGTAAAACAGTACTCTGTTATACTCTGCAGAGTGCAGAGACATCTTGATACAAAAGTAGATTGGTCGGCTTACCAACCAATTCAGTGACAAGAAAAGTGAGGCTCATAAGAATTAAAGGAACGTTCAATATCAGCATGTTACGGAATTCATTCTTGTTACACCCACCTTGAAACAAGAGAAAGAGATGTACAGGTAACTTACAGGACCGGCTAGAGCAAACACTGGCATAGAAATGCCATCTCAGAATACCATGTAAAATTAACGAGCCATCCATGTTCCTAGTATTTGACTGATGTGGTTCGACCCTGAGAGTCTGGAAATGTCACTTTTCTTACATGTGAAACTTCACAAGGAGTCACATTTTCAACCAAATACTTAAAAGCCTGAGAGGCAATATCAAATAAACTCAGTGTTTCAGTTTTCTCATCTGAAAACGAGGATGATACAGTAGTATTAGCAGTGCCCCACTCTCTCCTAGTTTGTTAAATAAACTACTGACATACTATCTAGTTTTTAAGTTTGAATGTTTACAGATTTTATTTTCAGAGACTATGACTTTTATATTTCTCATGCTCCTTCTCATTCTAATATAAATATAATTGTCTCTAAATATAAGCAAGTTCTAAATCATGCCCAACACTATAATTTAAGCTAAATGCTATTTTTCTCAGGGAGCAACCAAAGAGCATTACTGTATAAAATGTAAGTAAATATCTCAAGATAGTTTTCATTATAAAAATTTTCTATTAACTTTAAAGCTGCCTTGTAGCTCATGCAAGCTATAACAAACAGAAAGTCAATTATCTCAAATTACTTGAAGTACAATTACTTCAAAACAGTGCTATGATTAACATTTAAATAATGTTATGTTGTGTACATATGTTCTGCATTTCTTACCTTTTTTTGAGGAGAGAGGGCAGATTGAGGCAACAGAGAAATCTTTCAAAGAGGTTTGGGAATCAGAGAAAATCTCCTTTAGAATTTTCTATAATAGATAGGATAGATCATAGGGCTTTGTTTCAAACAAATCAAAAGTTGTTTTCAAATTGCAAAACCCAAAATGTTTAAATTTTCATCTCAAAGCAACAGATAGCTTAGAAAAGAAAAATAACTTTTTCCTAGACTTATTGAGCTATGACTGACAAATAAACACTGTATATATTTAGGTCATACAACATGACTTTTTAAAGGTGTATGGGGTGGGGGAGGGGGAGGCTCCCTAGCGGCGCAATGGATTAAGCAACGCACTGCGCACTACGAAGCAAGACGCCCCCACTGCAGCACAATTTCAATCCCTACTGCCAGCCAGGGAGGGGACCCACATGGCGCGGCAGACCTGTGTTTCAGTGGATCTACCTGTTCTGTTCCCAGCTCTGTCTGGTGAATCCTCTCACCTCCCACATGTCTGGCCTGTACCAGTTCCTGTATGCATAAATAAATAAATCTTTTTAAAAAATAAAGGTATACAAGGGAATTATATAGGTATAATACAGGTATACAAAGTGAAGTGATTACCACATCAAGTTAATTAATACATGATTACCATGCATTGGGTATATAGTAAGAAAAATTAATATCTTAGTAAATTTCAAGTATTTAACAGTAAAATTAACTGTAATCATCAGATCCTCAGAATCTGTTCATCTTGTAACTAAGTTCATACCCACTAATCAACAACTCCCCATTTTTCCTGCCCCAGGCAACCATGATTCAACTCAATGGTTCTATGAATGCAACTTTTTTAGATTTCATATACAAATGAGATCATACAATCTCTCTCTCTGAATCTGTCTTATTTCACTTAGCGCAACATCCTCCATGTTTATGCATTTTGTTGCAAATGGCAAAATTTTCTTTCATTTTTATAACTGAATAACATAGAATTTAGTTTATTTATCCATTTATCTATTGGTGGACACTCTTTGCTTCAAGTTCTTGGCTATTGTGTATAATCTTCAGTGAACATGAAAATACTGATATGATATCTCTTTAAGAAACTCATTTCATTTCTTTTTTTCTATACCCCAATGGAATTGCTGAATGATATGGTAGCCCTATTTAAAATTTTTTGAGAAACTTTTATATTGTTTTTCTATTTACATTCCCACCATAGTTGTATATATTTCCTTTTCTCCACACCCTCACCAACACATTATTTTGATTGCTAGCTTAACACCTTAAATGTGGTATTTCATTGGGGTTTTGATTTATGTTTCCCTGAGTGATGTTAGGCATCTTTTCCTATACCTATTGGCCATTCGTATGTCTTCTTTGAGGAAGTGCTGATTCAAGACTTTTGTCCATTTTAAAATTAGGTTATTTGCATTTTTTGCTATTGAGTAGTATGAATTCCTTGCATATTTTAGATATTAACCACTTAACAATATATGACTGGCAAATATTTTTTTCTTATTTTATAGGTAACCTTTCTGTTTGGTTTGTTTCCTTTGCTATAGAGACACTTTATTAGTTTGATGTGGTCCTAACATTTTTTGTCACCCATGCTTTGTGTATAATATCTAAAAATCACTACTCAAACCAATTGCAAGAAGCATTGTTTTATTCTAGGGGTTTTATGGTTTCAGTCTTAATCATGTTGAGTTGATTTTCACATAATTTGTATTAACAGCTCAATTTAATTCTTTTACACAAAGTTTGAATTCCTTTTAGTGCCCATACAATGCTAAAGAGAGCCATGGTAGAATGGGTAAGAATAAGAATACTAGTGCCACATGAGAAAATGCTCAGCATCTCTCATAATCAGGAAAATGCAAATTAAGACCACAATGAGGTACCACCTCACACCGGTAAGAATGGCACACATCAAAAAAAACCAACAGTAAATGCTGCGAGGGTGTGGAGAAAAAGGAACCCTAGTACACTGCTGGTGGGAATGCAAGACAATCCAACCATTATGGAAGGCCATATGGAGGTTCCTCAGTCTACTAGAAATGGAACTACCATATGATCCGGCAATCCCACTCCTAGGGATCTACCCAAAGGACACAAAAACACCGATCCAAAAGAGCACCTGTACCCCTATGTTTATTGCAGTACTGTTTGTAATTGGTAAGACCTGGAAACAAACCAAGTGCCCAAAAGTAGATGACTGGATATGTGATACATATACACAATGGAATATTATTCAGCAATCAAAAATGAGAAACTAGGGACATTTATAGAAACATGGATGGAGCTAGAAGGAATTATACTCAGTGAAATAAGTCAGAAGACAAGAGAAAAATATCGGATGGCTTCATTATTAGGAAGAATGTGAAAGAGCAACAACGACAACAAAAAGAAGAATAAGCTCAAAGAAATGGGCAATTACAATCAAAAGCAAACAAACAGAAAAAAAGAAAGAAAGAAAAAAAACTCAAAAAGACCAAAAGGTCAAAGATAAACCAAAGGGACTATGGGGGGGGGGGAGAAAGAAGTGGGGGGCAAAGAGGGCAGAAAGAGCATAAGGGACTGAGGTGATGGTGCACGGGTGAAATGGTGGTGGGAACTTCCTGGGGACTACAAATGATGTAAAATATAATTAAATAAATTAAGAAAAATAAAGAATATTGGTGCCAAGCAAGTGAGTTCAGATTAAGCTTGTGGAACTCACTGCATAACTCTGAATGAGGTTCTTAGATTAAAAGCTTTATTATTTTTAAATTGTTTAGCATGGTTCCTGGCACTTGATAAATACTCAATGAATAATAGCTTATGTGTAGATTACACACACACACACGTGCACGCACATACACACACCATACTAGATCTGTGAAATAAAAATCTTAATAGAAAATCCTGCAATAATAAAGGAAATACTAAAGTAAAAACAATAGGTATTCTTAAATTTTCTGTACTAGCAGCACATAGAAAATGATAAAACTCAGATTCTCAATACAATTTCATGAATTAAGCGTTGACTCATCTGCCATTTACAGAGGACTACATAAATGCCAGGGAGATGTAATACTCTGAAATAATTCATTTATTGCTGTTTAATTAAATTGTTCCAATATTTTATCAGTTCAAATGCAATATTAAATGCTGTGTTGTCTGTTACTCTATACTTGGTTTTTAATTAATCATAATAATTATAGGATCTTGGATTATTTGTTATTTTTAGGGCTTTTATATACTTAATTGTGATCTGAACACTCAGTTTAGCTTCAGTTACACAGATCTTTTAACATCACACAATTATTCTTTTAAAATTGAAAGTGCATGTACAAGTGTCCAAAGTGTAGACAGCTGTGGGGACAATAAGAACTCTGTGTATCAGGACAGATGCTGTTACTGTCCCCCAAATTCATAACACAAGTGTTGCTTTAGAAAAGAGTTTAATAACCATTAAAAATAGTTAAGTATCCCAGTTGTAAAACAAAGCAATGAATTTCAATTTATCCCATTCACAGGAGTCAAACAATATTTTAAAAAAGAGGAAAACAAAAAGATCTTTGAAAATTATAAGGGGTGTACAATCTTTTGTAGATAATTTGATACACTTTATGATCTATGATTGGGGATATTTATTGCAGCAGCTAGGTAAGACACTCACCTGGTATGTTTATAAAATCTAAAGTATCAACTTAATTTATAAATTGTTAAGATTATGAGTGACTTCAGGGCAAGGACTAGATTTTATACTTAATATTGTCATTTAGAAGAATGAAATAGGAAAGGTGAAGATGGTAATGAAGATGGAGATAGTTAACAGCTTTTGAGTGCTTCCAATCTGCCAGGTACCCTACTAAGCACTTCATGTGTATTTTTACTTAACTAGATCTATCAATTTCAGAAATTCAGTGTTCCAGAAAGATTATGTGCTCCTTTATATAAAAAAGATAGCTGGTCTTTGACATGTCCCTCTCATCCTCTAGACTGAGGTCTTCTGGAAGACAGGATCTCTTGCCTTATTCATGACTCTATCCCAAGGAGCTGCACTTTATCACAAAATGAGGCTTTCATTAGAGCTTTGTTAAGAGACTAAAAGATCACTGCTCAATGAAACATAAATTTAGGGAAACTCTCCACACTGAGAAGAAGAGAGGTTGTCATGAGTCTAAGCTGTGAGCTGCTTCACAAGCAGGGCGTCCCATTTATCTCTGTGGTCATTCACTAGTGAAGTCTGGTTATAATAAATAATTACAATATTGTGAATTGCATTTATCTTAAGACTGTAACTATTGAAAGCTTTCCAAGACAGGGAACTTGGATCCACTTGTTGACATGGACCTCTGCTTAGCAAATACAATCACTCCTTTTTTCACACATACTAGTTTATAGCTCTTTGGCAACAACTAATGGCACTCAGAGAAGGTCAAAGGAAGGAAATATTTCACTTGGGCAATTTCTTCATTCAGCTGTATATTTGTTAATGTGAGGTACAAGGTAGTCATGTAAGTAAAGACAAATATTCTTTTTAAAGTCTAACCCAGAGAACTATAGCTGCCCAGTTAGATTTGTTGCCTTATCTGTGAGACATCCGGCAGTCCTGTAGTGAATACCTTTCTTGTGGAAAAAGGAAGAAGAAAAGATGTAGGAAGAAGTAAAATGTGCCCAAGCAGAAGTGACATTTCTTTTGGACATATCAATCCAAGTCAAACCACCTGATGTCTTGCCAACAAAGAATGACCCCTCTTCTCTTTATTGGCCACTCAAAGAAGTTCTCACTAAACCTTAACAATCAAGCATACTGACATAACAACAGTAAAAATAACATATTTGTTTGCTGTTTATTTGATTCAGAAAGGATATTTTCTTTATTCCTGTCAAGAACTGATACTCACGTGGCACATATCAAAAAATCTAGCAACAACTAATGTTGGTAAGAATGTGGAGAGAAAGGAACTCTACTATACTGCTAGTGGGAATGCAAACTGGTCCAATCATTTTGGAAAGCAGTGTGGAGGTTCCTCAAACTACCAAAAATGGAACTCCCATATGATTCAGCAATCCCACTCCTAAGAATTTACCCAGAGGACACAAAAACACTAATTCAAAAGGATACCTGCACACCAATGTTCATCATGGCACTTTTCACACTAGGCAAGCTATAGAAACAACCCAAATGCCCCCAAATAGATGACTGGATCAAGAAGATGTGATATATACACAATGGAACATTATGCTGCAATAAAAAAGATAAACTCATGCAATTCACAGCAACATGGACGGAGACAGAAGGGATTATGCTCAATGAAATAAGCCAGAAAGAAAAGGAAAAATATTGTATGGTTTCACTTTATAGGAGGAATGCAGAGGAAACAAATAAGGGACTAAGGAAAAAAATTTATAATAAATTAAAAATCAAAATCAGTAGACAACTATATATGTGAGATATTCCCTAGGGGAGACGGAGGGGCTAGGAACAAAATGGGTGGGAAGATCACAAGAGACTATGGAGATGGTGCACGGGTGAATTGGTGATGAGAATTTCACGGGGACAAGAAATATACATTGTACAAAAATGAAAAATAATGTAAAAATATATAAAATTAAGCAAAACAGGAGAAAAAGAACTGATATTCATGAAATATTATGCTTCTTGATCACCTACCACTCTGCTAATGGTAAAAAGAAAAGTTTCTGTTTTGTAAGGAGTGAAGGATAGAAAAGAAGCTCGTATTTCCTCCTCCCTCTAAATACAGTTTTCCCTTCCTCCCATCAAAAATAATATATAAATTATTATTGTAATCAGGCAGTATTAACAGCAGTAGAGATTCCACCAAGTTGAAAGGAGAATATATGCTCTCTGAGCAAGAAGTGGATGAGTAACCATGAAATATAACACCTTCCAATGTCTTCCAGCACAATTTCTGTATTTGTTGATTTTTTTAGATGGGGAGGAAGGTTCTTTAGATATCTTTGGGACAATCTCCAAAAGCAGATTCCTTCTCAGTGTACCACCCAATGCGTGGAAAGACCCCAACATCCACAGCGGAGAGCTGCAACACATGCAAAGCACTTGCAATCATTCTTGTTTTCTTATTTTTCCTGTTTTCATTGGCAGAATTATTTCCCTGCCCAAAGCAGAGCTGCAAATGAAAGCAGCTGCCCCAAGTGGAGGAAGTTCAAAGACCAGAGAAGAAAGAGAAAGGAGGTGGAGGTCAAATGAGGAAAACAACTGAGGACAACAAGAAGACTCTTGGCAACTCTGCTTTATACAGAAGACTAAAACAGAAAACATACTGGGGGACAGATGGACTGGTGGTGACCAAGGGGCAAAGTATGACCCTACAGGTTTTCAAGTCACTTAACCGAGTTACATTTTTATGCAGACTCACAGATTTTTAAGCTCAAAAGACAAGAAATATTCCTAAAGACTTCTCTGGTCACTTTTTTGGTTCTTATTGTATAGTCATTCAGGTTTCTGAATATTCTACAAATGAAAGTCATTTCAAATTGCTGCATGAGCTTTTTCTTTTGATTTCTTATTACAGTTTATTGAGAAAATATAGGTATGATTGCTTTGGAATCTGACCTCAATAAATGCATCAAGAGGAATTAGTGTATATCTAGAGCTTATTTTTTTAACTATAAGGTTTAGTGCTTCATTCAATAATAAAATTTAATCTTGAAGTTATTATAAAAAGATGATCATTAAAATATCGCAATTGATTTGTTTTGATGGAAAACTTTAAAAAAAGTAAAATAAGTACAATTTATGGGATACTTCAGAATACCTTATTGCATTGCAGGGTTTTAGAATTACAACTTTTTATGCAATTTGATTTAAAATTTAGTTTATTACGCTAATAACATACAAATTTTATTAGAATACTGAAATTTCAAAACAGACTGGAAAACTCAGTGGAGTGCACAGATGCTGGGAGGCAACTTTTGAATATATTTGCAAGTTCAAGTACCTACATTTTTAGCACAAAAATTTTCAATTGCCCAAGCTTTTTAAAAAATATATTTACAATCAAGAATGACTGTGAAATAAGACCTACAAATGTTTGATCTAGGCAGAAATTTCAGGAACGTAACTGTGGAACAGTAAATACTTTTTATAGACTGACTGCCAAATCTAGAAGCCTTTTCTTTCAGTCAACACTTTCCCACCACCGTGAGAACCATTTCTCATTAACAACCAAATTGTTTTCAGATGCTGTGCTATAAGGGGTTTCCTTAGAAACCATTTGGTAAAAGACTGTGGCTTTCTTCCATAGAAATCTCAAGCAGTGAAAAGGCAGATTTTCTGGCATAAATCAAACCCAATTTCTAGGGTTCACTAAACCCTTTCTCCTCAAAATAATGTTTTGTGACTTGATCTTAGCAGTTAATAGTACATGCAGGAGAGCTGGTGTGAACCAGTTTTAAATGAATTTTATTCTATTTCTTTTGTCATTCAATTGAAATCACTTCAAGGGCTTGTTATACCTTGATATAGATTTAGCTGCACAACTAATAGACTAACTAGTACATTTTCCTGTATGGCAAAATGTCATTTTCTTCTCCACTAAGTTTGTGCAGGCAAATTAATCTTTATAATGTTCTAATTTCAGAGTTGTTATAGCTTAAAAATATACTTTTTGTAAAAGAAGTTGGGACAACAAATAAGATTTTGCATTGAAAAAAAAGTTATTTCAACCGGCTAAGATATATTAATATATACCAGTAATATTTTAAGAAGTATCTAGATGCATACAAATTCATAAGACACCAAAAAGGAGCATACGTATCAATAATTATGTCTCATATATGAACTTGGTACTTTAAATGGAAATATAAATGGAATAACATTTTTCTTATCTCCATACTGTTTGCACATGGTTCCTCTGCCAGAATGTGCACCTGCTCTGCAAACAAATCTTATTCCTGTTTCAAATTCTGCTCAACCATCTCTTCATTCATGCATTCAATAAATTTTTACTAAGCACCTATAGTTGCTTGGTTCTAGTGAACAAGACAATTTCTTTTCCTCAATGATCTGGTGGTTGAATGTGAATCATCTATTGTTCCCAAACTTCCTCATACCCATTGAACAAGGACCAAACAAGCATCTACTAAGTATTAGCTACCTGCCCTCCTATGCTATAATTGCTTATTTATAAATGTGCTTCATCTATTGGACTGAGAGTTTTTTGAGGAAAGAGCCTTTATTTTATGCTTGCATTCCCAACCCCTAGCACAATTCCTGAAATAAAATTGGTACAAAGTAATACTCATTAAATAAATGATTGAAGTAAACTATTCTAGCTAGTAGAACAGAATTTTTACTATTTGAGAATTATCAACAACATACCTTAGTTTTATAAAAGTATTCACCCTGATTTGCTAAAAACGTCAGCTAAACATTTCAGAGATGTGAATGATGGAAACCTGAGAAATAATCAAGCTGTTTTAAGAAGTTTGGCAACTAGAGTTCCTGCCAAATTACCAGGCAAATCTTTCCCAAGATTAAATGAATAAGTTTATAGGATGATCCACCCCAAGTTCAAAAACTAATTCAAAAAAGAAATTGGTCCCTTAATTAGGTAACACAAAACTTGTGACCACTTGGTTTGAGTTAAAATTTGAATTACATTTTGAATTAAAAAGTGCAACACTTTGTTTCCAAAGGTATCTCACTGGGAGTTAATTCTCCAAATCTCTAATTTAACCAGCAAGGACTATAAAATCTGCCACCTTGCCCCAGCCTCTTTGATCTCCTTCTCCTCCTCTCCTCCCCAACTCCTACCAGGCTAAGCTCCTGGTTACTCTTGACTATCAAACAGTTCCACTTATAGCTTGGCACTTGCTCCTGTTGCCTGGACAGCTCTTTTCAGGTGCCTTCAAAGTAGCTTCTCTCCTTCCTTCAGATCTCTGTTTAAATACTGACTTTTCTTCAAGTCCTTCCTTGACACCATCTCAAACAGCAGTCCCCACCCCCATGTACTCCCAGCACTCCCTTAATTTTTATTCCTGCTTTAATTTCTTCATAGTACCCACATACTGTGCAATTACTTTTTTTGAGTCTCTGTCCACTATTAGAATATACCTTAGGCAGGTATTTTGACTGTAGACTTAGTAATCAGAAAGGTGCTTTACACATATAAGACAATCTATAAATATTTGCTGAATAGTTGTGTCTTCAGCATTAACTCTGTTGTACTGTGCTAATAAGTGTGTACTACTAAATGGCATTAGAAATCCCTGTAATTTGTGAATTCAGAATTTGCTATTTTCATTATCTGATATGTATCCTGAAACTCACAAGCTCAAATCTACCCATTATAACTGTACTGCTGCATTTCCAACCACCCCCCCCACCTTCCAAACCCAAATTTTGCCTCAAAATCATTGCACTTTTGGGAACACCAACAGATCCCTAAATGTTTTTTAGTTGTCCATATGACAATGGAGATGGAAGAGGAACATGATCTCTCCCACTGCATAGTTTTAATCCAGCTAGAAACCTCAAAGTGCAAGTACCATCTCCCTTATAGAATAATTCTTATAAGAAAGTCTCAGGTACAGCTAATTATTTCTAAGTGGAAAAAAAAATCTTTAAATTATAAAACTCATTTCATTGACAATTAAGATAAATCTTCATCTTATTAAACCATTTATGGAAATAAATTGGTGGTTGTAGTCTGCTTAGTCATTAATGCAAGAATATATTAATTATCATGAGGATGTAGAGAGACTATTAAACATTCCTAAGACATTTGGATTCATTAAAAATATCAATTATCCTCATGTTTTAACTAAAAACATCTAGTCATCACTCCCTATTTTCTGATAATTATCCAATGCTTCTCAAAATTCCCTGTGAAATACTGATGAATTAAATTAGGAATAACCAATTATTTCATTTGGAATTATATTAGATATTATGCTAGTTTCTCACAGAGACATAATAAAAAGCACCAAGGACTGACTTAATGTTAAAAATAAAATTGAGAATAATCTATTAATAAAGTGATTCTCTTAGTTATTAAGCTGCTTTTTTATGTTATTTCCAGTTACTACCTTATTTCTAGTGATCTCCCAGTTTTAAAATAGCATGTAGCTCTCCCCATACCTAAATAAACACATACATGCACATTTACATACTAACACAAGACAAAAATTTTGCTTAAAACCTACCTTTGGCTTTACCTATGCCATCATATAAACTTTTCATTCAAGCCATTTGGCTTTCTTTTCTGGTCCCTGAAACTTTTTAGGTGGCAGACTGTTCTAATTTGCAACCTAGTATTGTTTTTAATTTATAACTAGCTTGCTAGTCTCACTCAGCACACACAAATACAGTCCAGAAATTCAGCTCTCAGGTGTATTACATCTTCTAACCCTCCACATCTTCAGAAGACTGATAAACTTAGATTAGGGTAAACTGCAGATATGTTGAGACTTCAACAAGGAGGGGAGGAGTTTGGACCAGACTGGTGATAGCATGAATAACTCATCCTACTTAAGCTGGGATTTTCCCATGTCCCAGTAATCCCTTTAGTTGTAGACAAATCAAGAAGTTGATTACATTCTGGGTGACAGGCTGAAGAAAACTGAACTGACAGGAACACAAACTCGTCAGGAAATGCAGTAAGCTACTTCCAAAGGAATAATATGTGTAGATGTGGCTCACAGAAGAGTCAGTGCTAATAGAATATAATTCATTTGATAAGGCAGGATGGGCAAAGACAGACAGCAAAAATAGCCAGCAACATGGACTGGGTGAATGCAGCCTTATGGTATTTATAGAGCACAGGACACAATGCCCGTAGCAGGAAAGCGAGCCAAGGTTCCACAATTTGGTAATACTGAGGGTAGTGAAACACTCTCTGACCTGCTGGAACTTGAGTTTTCCACTGGAGAATTTCCATTGTATCTGAAATACAATGGAAGACAGATATAGGTGAAATAAAGACTAAAAGCGGTATAAGGATATGTAGTTAAGACAAAGCACAGCTAAAATTTAACTTAGGTCTCACCCAACCCAGGACTGTTGCTCAAGCATTTTTTTTTAAAAAGCTATAAAATAAACTCCATAAATGGAAATCTATTATCTTGTAGAGTTGTGTCCATATCATTTCCTATTTCCAGAATGTTAAATTTTTTGATACTAAGGAATATTCTTTATGTATCTTTGCAGGCTTTAACTAGCCAAAAACTCAGCAGAGAAAAAAGTGTTGCTAAATACATTCTATAAAGTTAAATGAGACTTTTACATTTCTACCACCTTACCTTTATTCTTTACGGGATTTTAAACTTTTTTTTTTTTGGCTTGCTCATGCAATGTCCTTCAAATTTTATTTAACTTTCAAAGTTTAGCTTAATTTCTATAATCTTTACTTGAAGTTATAGGATCCCTCTCTTTTCTGAACCCCACCTCAGATTTTATCTTTTCATGTATTTAAATCTTATTATTGCAAAAGGTATACTAGCTCCTTTGTATTCTTCACTGTTATGCTTACAGCAGAGTCAATTAGCACTGGTTACTTGAAATCCAGAAGCAAAAGTCTGTCAATAAATCTGTTCTCTTACTCAACAATCCAAAACAAGACTGAACATTCAGAACAGGAAAAGAATTCTAAACTTCCTAATAGCAGCCTGACAATACTATATTCTGGGTGTTGTTATTTAGTGTAGAAAATTTTTTTCCTTGGAACTTAACCTCCACCACATCTGAAACATGGAAAATGCTAGCCTATTGATAATTTTTTTTTAAAGAGCAAAGCATTTCGTTATGAAAAGAAATTTTCAGTATTTCTTAAAATATAAAAATATTAATATGTAATTGATATTAATGCTGTTAAATTTTTTTTAAACTTGCAATAAAAATTAATAGGTGCTTGATTAATTCTGGAGATTTAAATTTAAATTTCCTTGTGAAAATCAAGTTTTCCTCCTCATTATTTCTAAGTGATGGACAGGGAGAAACAAATGAGACAACAATAAACACAGAAGAACTACACCACTTATTAAGTATGAAAGTAAAAACAAACGAGCACTTCCTGCTTCTGAATCAAAACGTTGGCTTCTCTTTGTTTTGTAATCCTTAAAATTCTCAATTGCAAAAGGACTGAACACTTTTTTCTCAATCCAAGTCATTAGTAGACCCATTTTTTTTTCTATAGAACCGAGAACGACTTAGTATACAAGTGATGTTTTTCTCATTCCCACTCTTAGTCCCCATTTTCACATTTATATAATCATTTATTATTCCTAAGAGATTTGTATTTGTCAACTGTTCTTAGGTCAAAAGGAATTTTCTTAAAATTATGCTAATGAAATGTACATAACACCACATATGAACAAGTCACAAATATAAAACAGAACTTCATTTCCATGAGTGTGTACCTAGTCAAAGAAATAACACAGTACAGAGGATCCCTATCATGCCTGTGACAGCAGTTGGTAGCCTAAGCAGGTCATTTTGGTTAGACTTCTCTCTAACTCATATTTAGAGTAAATGCCTGAAGTGGTTCCAGTCTATGGCTTAGATCAAAGAGCTTCTTTTCTTTTCTCTCTACTTAGATACACTGGAATTTGAAAATGACAGAACTTTTGTTCCCACTGGTTTGTTTTCAAAAGGATAAAATGGTTTCTGAGTCTCAAAACTGCCCTTTCCAGACACTGGGGCATAGTTAGTGCACTGACTCAAGGCAGACCACCTGGTTTCAAATCCTACTGAGACCACTTGTTAGGTGGGTGTTTTCAGACAACTGAACCTCTGTCTATATTCTTAGAGTCAGAATGGTGATTTTAAGAACTAAATAGAGTTCAAGTTCATGATGATAACACAAGAGGCTCCTGAATTCAACTCTGACCGCTGATGTGCTAAATCTATAGTTAAACACAGAACAGTTCCCACAGAGAGAAATCCAGAAACCAAATAAGTTGACTCCTTCACTTTGGAAGAAAGAGAAAATACCCATTATTGAGATAGGCAGTAAAGGTTAAACCCCACCTCTGGCACATGACATACAATTGTGAGGAACTCACCCTAGTGTCTTCCTAAGTAATGAGGGGTTTAGACCCAATATCCAGTCTTTAAGACTTACACCTAAGGGATGAGCCCCCAAAACAGCTAGCTCTGAAAATCAACAGAAGTTGCATCCATGACTCTTAAGGCTCTAGCAGAGAAACAGTTCATTTAAAAACTGTAATTGACTTGTAAATTCATTAGTTTTAGGTGCACAGCAAAATCTATTTATATTCTGAAATTACAGTAAGTTTAGTTAACATCACCAGTTATTTTTTCCTTGTGATGAGAACTTTTAAGACCTAGTCTCATAGCAACTTTCAAATACACAAGATAGTACTATTAACTAACTAGAGTCACAATATCCTCAGGTCTAATTTATCTCCTAGCTAGAAGTTTGTATCTTTGACCACTTTTATCCATTTTACTAACCCCCCATGCCTACTTCTGACAATCACTTATCTATCCTCTGTACAGAGAGTTAGGTTGGTTTGTTTCTAGATTCCACATTTAAGTGACATATAAATATATTTACATATATACACATGTGCATATGCATATGACATAAACCTCTCACATTATCCTTATCCATGAACATCCATCCATGGACACTTAATGTTGTTTCTTTATCTTGTAAATAATGCTACAATAAACATGGGGGCACTTGTCATCATAGCCATATACATCTTGCTGTTGATTAGAATTCAACCAAGTGCTTTCATTAAAAAACCAAATCAGGGCCCGCCCTGGTGGCGCAGTGGGTTAAGCAACGCACTATGAAGCAAACTGCAGCCACTGCAGCACGAGTTTGATCCCTGCCTCCGGCCAGGAGGGTGACCCGCATGGCGTAGCAGACCTCTCCTGCCTCGTCCACTGCTCCCCTCAGCAGTGTGTTTCTGTCTCAATCTGCCTGTTCTGTGTCCTGCTCTGTCTGGTGGATTCTCTCACCACCCCCACATCTCTGGCCTGTACCCCAGTGTTTGTATGCATAAATAAATAAATCTTTAAAAAAAAAAAAACCAAATCATTTACCATTTTTTTTTAGTATGCTTATTTTTCATATAGTAGGAAATTACAGGTTCCAATTCTGGGCTTACTTTAAAAATACATGACTGATATCTACAATGTTAAGTCAGACAAAACAATGGGAACTAGTGGATATTATTCTAAAGAATATATGATTAATAACGGGCATGTGTTTTTCAGGCTTTTACTGGAACTGTGAAATAGTTTGTCTTCTTATCTCAGAGGAACAGTTGTCCTGTTGCCTTTTCAACTAATCTCCCACCGCTGGACTTGATAACCTTCTCTTCTGTCTCCCTGACTTGTGTCTAAAAACTATGCCTTAGTTTTATAGCTATCTCTTTATCTCTGTCCATGTCTGTATTTATTAACCTATGTCTATTTATCATCGTATCTCTCTTTGTCAGTGTGGTTTTGCCTCCAACTACAATCCTGTTTTTCTTTCACTAACAAAGTTCTGGGGAAAAGTGCTTACTAACTTATTCCTTGGTGCCTTGCATTATATATTCCTTATCTCACCACATATAAAGTACCTAAAATCCTTTGTCCTGAGTTCAAGAGTGTCTTCTCAAAATGGACATCCATACAGAACCTGAGAAGGTGACCTCATTTGAAAAGTCTCTAAAGTCCTTTTACAGCAATGTAAGAGAACTCAGTTACTTCACATCTTTGCCAACATTTGGTGGTATGAATTTATTTTTTTAATTCTAGCCATTCTAATAGGGATGATTTTTAATATTAATTTTCATTTCTGTAATTACCACTGATGCAGAATACCTTTTCCTATGCTTACTAGCCATTAATCAATCTTCTTTGGTGAAGTGTCACGCAAGTGATTTTTAAAAACTGAGTTTTCTTATTTTTGAACAGCAATGTAAAATGATAAGACTATACATTTTTACTCCCTGTGTCCTGAAATAGAGCTTTCTAATATTTTTGTAATTTTCTAAGTGATAGGTGCATCTGACACCGAGTTCTTAAATCCCTTGGAACATCCTCGGTGACAGAAACTTGTTTCGTCCTAATGAGGCATCACATGGTGGGCTCCTGAAAAAGGATTGGTCACCAAAGACCAAGCTGTGATTAGAAGCTTGGAACTTTTAGCCTGCTCTCTCCCTCATTCTCTGAAAAGAAGAGAAAGTTTAAAATGGAGTTAATTATATAGCATACCTATATTATATAGCGTGAAGTTTTGATTAGAATCCCAAGTCTGCTTCTGGTTAAAACATCTATGTGCTAGAAGAGTGGAGTATTCCAACTCCACAGGAACAGAAGCTACTGTGCTTGGGATTATTCTGGATCTAGCCCTATTATCTCTTCATCTAGCTGTTCCTCTGTATCCTTTATCATATCCTTCATTATACAATAAGTCATAAACATACGTTTCTGAGTTCTGTGAGCTGCTCTGGCAAATGATCAGATCCAAAGAGGGCACTGCGAGAATCTTCAATTTGTAGCCAAGTTGTGGGTACCTGCTGTAATACTGTGCTTTTGTAATAAGATATATTAGGTCTTTGTCTGCTGTTCCTGGCACCTGACTCTTAAAACCATGTAATGTCCTGCATAAGACCACAGGGGCATCTTTTGATACTGATTCCTAAAATAGCTCCAGAGTAAAGGTGAAAGGACTGTCTTGTTATTCATACCCCCTTTAACCACAACTGAGATTAGGTTAATGAAATGACTTAAGAATGGGGCCTGGTTGTCAAAGAAACCAACCATTATTAGAAGGCTTCAATCTTCAATTCCAATGTCCCCATCCCTCACCTCCTGAGAGGGAGAGAGGCTAAAAGGTTGACTCGATCACCAATGGCCAATGATTTATTTACTTGTTCTTGCCCAGTGTTTGATTTCTCCCCTCAGGTGTAGTCCCCATAGTTCTTCCATCATCATAGCACCCATGATCCATCACCATAGTCCCATGTGATCTTCTCTTCCATTTGACCCTCTTTCTTCCTCCTCCCTTGCTGTATGCCTCAGATCTAAGCTCTGTTTGCAAGTTTTCTCTATTTCTTTAGCTTGGTTTCTCTGTATTCCACATAAGACCATCCAATATTTTCCCTTTTATTTTGCTTAGCATAATCTATTCCAGCTCCATCCATGTTACCACAAATGGTATAAGTTCATCTTTCTTGATTGTTGAGTAGTATTCCATTGTGTATATATCCTTTTGATCCATTCATCTGTTTTTGGGCATTTGTTTACATATTTTAGCTATTTTAAGTAGTGCTGCAATAAACAGGAGTGAAAGTTTCCTTTTGAATAGGTGTTTTGTGTTCTTTGGGTAGATTCCTAGTAGTAGAATCACTGATCCATATGCTAGATATATTTTTAGTGCTGAGAGGAACTTCCACACAGCCTTCCGCAGTGGCTGGACCAGTCTGCATTCCCACCAGCAGTATAAAAGTATTCCTTTTTCTCCACATCCTTGCCAGCATTTGTTTCCAGTTTTTTTAATATGGGCCATTCTCACAGGTACAAGGAGGTATCTCATTGTGGTTTTGATTTGCATTCCCCTTATAATTAGTGATGCTGAACATTTTTTCTTATGCAATGGCCAATGCTTTAATCAGTTCTGTCTAAAATGAAGTCACCATGAAAACCCAAAAGGAGGGGATTCTGGAGAGCATCCAGGGTAAAAAATGGAAATGATAGGAGACTACTAAGCCCAGAAAACATAGAAAACTCACTATCCCTTCTTACTGCCTTTCCCTCTGCATTTCATTATTTCTGAATTCTCTGGCAAATTCAGTGGAGTACCTCTGATTTATAGCAAGGTGTTCAGAAATTGGAGTAACAACCTGGACTTGCAACTGGGGTCTGAAGTGGGGCTGGTCTTATGGGACTGAGTCCTTAATGTGTAGAATTTAGGCTAATGCCTTAGTGTCAGAATTGAATTGAAATGGACACGCTCGGTTGGTGTCAAAGAATTGGTTGCTGTGATAAAAAAAGTAAAAAGATTTTTTGCAATGTCAGAAGTAGTGTAAGCAAAAGAAAAGTGGCATTTTCCCTGTAAGTAGGATTATTCAGATATAAGTCTTTTGTCAGATACACACATTGTCTCAATCTGTGGCTGGCTTTTTCATTTCTTAAATGTTGTCTTCTGATAAACACAACTTTTAAATTTTAATGAAGGTTCAATTTATTGTTTTTTTTTCAGGTTAGTACATTTTTAAGTCTATTATAAGAGGAAATTTGTCCTTTAGTTTTAAACATTAATATTACTGAATTAAAAGTTATATTCCTTTGACTTTATATCACTGTACTACTGTTTATTTCAAGTTTATTATTTAAAGAAAGGACTAATGTAGTATCACATGATTTAGAGGTAGGAGTTGCACCTGAGAAAAGTTTCGATCAATTTTTGACCATTATAAATCATAAGCCAAGGACTGGCTAACTTTTCCTGTAAAGGAACAAGTATTGAATACTTTACAGACTTTGCACAATCTCTAATGCAACTCTAAGCCATCCTAGTGCAAAAGCAGGCACAAGTAATGTTATGTGAATGGATGAGCATGCTTGTGTTCCAAGAATACTTTATGGACATTGAGATTTGATTTTAAGTACAATTTTTACTTGTCTTAAAATACTGTTCTCCTGATTTTTTTCAACAATTAAAAAATGTTAAAGTGCTAGGCAGCAGGTAGATTTGGTCTAAAGTCCATAAAGGTCTAGTCAAGGAAAAGTTTTTATTTACATTCTTTGCCATTGCCTTTTATGGAGCAGGTTTACCTCTAGTTCACTTTTAGATTGAAGACACACCTTTGAGAAGAGGTCAATTCAGTTACACATTTTTATCTCTCATCTGTGGTCATTTTCAGAGGTTCTCTAATCTAATATGAATTTTTACTTTGCTGCCTAAAGCTCTATTGTTCTATTCTTTTTTGACATTTTCTAATTTTTTAGGTTTGGGAGGTTAAATTCCTAGGAAGATTTTTTTTATTTCTTCTTAGGGTTTATACTTCTCTCCACAGTAACACTCTTTAAAGAGCATCATATTGATAAAATGGATTTAACTATTTGATTTAGTGTACCTCTTTTTTGTGAGACTAAATTCTTTTACTAAATTTCAATTATACAGTATTATCAACTACAGCCACTATTTTTCATTTGATCTTCACAACTTATTTATAACTGAAAGTATGTAACCTTTTACCAATATATCCCTATTTTCTCCACTCCCCAACCCAAGGCAAAAACTTTGTATTTTTTTAAAGACTTCACATTTAAGTGAAGCCATCTCTCTGTCTGGCTTGTTCCACTAAACATGTCCTCAAGGTCCACTCATGTTGTCAAATGGCTAGACTTCCTTCTTTTTCATAGCAGAATAGTATTCTACTAAATATATACCACATCTTCTTTATCCATTCACCCACTGATTAACAATTACATACCTTGAATATTATGAATTACGTTTCAATAAAATATCTCTTCAACATCCTATTTTCATTTGCTCTGGACCTTGGTCCTATACTGACTGACTATAAGAGACAAATGAATAAAAATTCTGAGCTATCAACATAATTTAGGTTTTGATGGTTATGCTTGGTTTTTATTTAGGTGGTCTAAGACTGCTGTATAAAGAATGTGGTTGACCTTTATCCCTGGTTCCTGTGGAATAGTTTCTAAATTACTACAATTTCCCAGTGATAGCAGTAAGGATCTTTGTTATTCAGAGTAACCTCCGAGAGAGTATACTAATGAGATGACTCAGAATGGGGACTGGATATGGCAGAAAGACCAATCATATGATTAAAAGTTTGGGAATCTGAGGCATACTATATAAACCCAACTTCCAGGGAGTGGGGAGGAAGAATGAAAATTGTGTTCAACTGTACTTGTTAATGATTTAATAAAGTCGCAATGAAAACTCTGGACACCAAAGCTCATTATTACCTGATTGGTGAGATGGTATCGTGTTCTGACTCCATGGAGAGAAGACACAAAAAGTTCATATTTGGGCTTCCCCAGATTTCACCTTAAGTGAAGATGGTTCTCAAGGTTGGTTCCAATTTAAATATATTTTCTATGATAAAACTATAATCTTAAGTGTTTTCCTGACTTCTGTGAATTGTTGTAGTAAATAATCAGATGTGACGAGGTCATGGGGATTTCCTACCCTTGCAATCAGTTGGTTAGAAGTCACGATAGCCCTGGGAATTCCCAAATTTCCAGATGGTGTCAGAAACAAGGTAAGCTGTGTAGAGAACAATGTCCTTAAGCTATGAAATTTCACCTAACTCTGAGTAGCAATTGTCACAACTGCATTGCAAAGACTTTACTTACTGCCACTTTTATTCCTAAGCTACTTTCTCATATCTCAAAGTTTTCTGGCTTATATAAGAGTTGCAATGATTTTTAAAATGTAAACCTGTTCTGCATTATTTAATAACAATAAATCATGGTAGACAGTGATTATTCCTGAAGTAAATAATATACAGCCATATTTTTCATCCAATAAACTTTTATTAAGTATGTTCCATAGGTTTATTCTAGTTGGCAAGACACAAAGATAAAATGCTTAAAATTCTGATGTCAGGGAGCATACAGTCTATGAAAGACTCAGATAAACCATTACTATAGAGCTAATCAGTTATAAAAGAAACATGAAAAAGTTAAAAAGATGTCAATAAAAGGTGGCAATACCAGATGAATGAATGAGAACGAGAAGCAAAGGATTGTAAGAGGCGACATCTGAATTAAAATATGAGAGCTGAACAGAACAGGCAGAAGAAAGGAATATGAAGTAGCATGGCAGATGGAGCAGTAGACCGGTCTCTGGGACCTGATACAAAGTTGAGGTACCTAAGAGAGGTAAGTGTTAGAGTGAAAACTGAAGTCAAAGCATAATATGCCTTACATACACCAAGCTAAGAAATCTGGATTTTATCATGCATGCAGGAAGGAATTCAAGCAGGGGATTGAAACAGTAAGAGATGTGTTTCTGGAAAAAAAAAAAGCATATTTCAGAAACAAATTTTTGCGGGAAGTGTGATGAAATACATCAAATAAAAGAAGGTAAAATTGGATTGGATTAGACTCAATTTGAGAGTAGCACTAGAGAGGCATCAGGTTTGGTATGGATGGTGCTTCGTCTACTAAACGAGTGCAGGTTGCAGAAAGAGCAGAGTTCCACTTTGCACATATTGAGATGCTCTGGAAAACTAAGTATTATAGACATGTAGTTGAATATAGAGAAAAGCGGCTCAGGAAGAAACTGCAAGTGAAATATAAACATGAAAGTCTTACCTTTAAAATTAATTTCTGGAGTTCTGGGGGTAAATATATTCGAGTTGGAGTTTGCAGAGTTTAGAAAGGATAAGACCAAGAAGGGAAGCATAAGAGTACGAACATTTGAGAAGTAGAGGAATGAGAACATAAAAGAATTCAGGAGAAAATGGTATAAAAATAAATAAGGGTTGAGCAAAAGAAACAAAAGCTGCGGATTCATAGCAGAAAGCCTCTTAGTTGCATAACCTGCAGGCAAGAATGAGTTTATTGCAGTAGATATAGAAAGTAATAAAATGGATTAACAGCAAGGATGAGGAATTTGAGATGTCCTCTAAATTTCCAGAACAGGGGCTTCCCTGGTGGCACAGTGGATTAAGCAAGGCACTATGAAGCAAACCACAGTCACTGCAGCACAAGTTCGATCCCTACTGTCAGCCGGGGAGTTGACCCACATGGCGCTGCAGACCTTTTCTACCTCGCCCACTGCTCCCCTCAGGAGTGTATTTCAGTTAATCTGCCTGTTTCGTTCTCTACTGTCTCTGGTGGAGCCTCTCACCTCCCCCCCGGCCCCACACCTCTGGCTTGTACCCCAGTTCTTATATGCATAAAGTAAATAAATCTTTTAAAAAAAATTTCCAGAACACATGTGTGTGAAAGAAAGCTAGGAAGTAGCTAGATATGAGCAAAAATTAGAGGAATGTTGTTCTATTTAAGATGAGTCCACTCTCATATTCCGGAGAGGGAAAAGACAGCTTCCAAGGAAAAGTTGCAGTGATGGAAGAGGAAGACAGAGGAAGCTAGGTCTCTGAAGGTGGGAAATAGAGACTCAGAGAAGGTGAAGAGGAATACACACTCAACAAAAGAGAAAAGGAAGACTGTATTCTGAGTGAAAAATAAACAATGGTAGGGAGGTAAAAGATCAAAAGATCAAAGCCACTATTCAAAGAAAAACTACTTACAGGGGCAGGGTATTCACTGACAATGAAAAACTTATGGAGTCTGCTAGTCTTTAAAAATGATACCAATAGGCAACAATGTATGTACCTATGAACAGCAACTGGACTGCAGCTTAACCAGTGCTCTTCACACAGAAAATGTCACTGTGAAAGGGTCATCCCAAAAAACAGGGCCTAAAAGGTAACTTGAAAGCTATGCGGGTCACAAGACTGCTTTGTGGAATCAATATTTCTTTATGCCTTTCCAGAATCTAGGTAATTTTATACCCACATATTTGTTTGGATTTTATGCTTACCAAGCAACCTTCAAACTGATATCCGAAAGGAGGGATGTCCTCATTAGGAACACACATTCCTCACTTCTCCCCAAATCCCAACATACTTGACAAAATGGTAGTAGGTATTTATATCATAAACAGGTAATGTAGTTAGCATTAGTCCATTGTTAAGAAGCTGGCATTCTGGGAGAAATTTTTCCAGTTAACATACTTGCAAGGTTGAATTCCATTTGCAACAAGTTGGGATCCCTGGATTGTTATGCCCTAAAAATACAGTTCCCTCAAACCATGACATAAACTTTGGTTATTTGATGATCAGTCAAGCATCCAGAAAGAGGTTCCATGTGTTACCTAGGTATCATAAAGAGAACAGAATTAGACCAAATGATTAGAGCAGTATCCAGTTCCATCAATCTCTGCCCCCCTCCTGATCACTCACTGTACTGCTCTCAACTCTACATAGCATGGATGGCTCACTATATGTTATTGTGCTAGACTAATGCAGCACTATTTATGCTGTTTTTCCCACTTGCAGGTAATGTCTAGGCTATACAGTTACTTATGCTTCTTTTAATCCCTGAAAATACAGAACACATAGCCTTACATATGACAGACAATAAATACTTGTTATATTGAACCAGGCACAATTAAAGCCAATTAGGTTTATAGTTTCAAATTAATTGTAAAAGGAATTAACTAAATCTGTGCATGTGATGGAACACTCATGAATATGCAAAAAGAATTGGTCAAAAAAGTGATCCTCTAGAAATAAACAAGTCTAGTTCTCAGGTAGTTTTTTAGGAGAAGGGTGTACAAGAATTTGAAATGAGTTACAGAAATGGGTAATAATCTCAACTCTTTATGCCTATTTATTTCTGTGTCTAGCTGGTTACATGAGGAAAAAAAATTCCCACAACTCATTCTAATTTTGTTGAAATTTTACCATAAACTGGAGTTTATGTTTATAGTAATCAAGTGTTATGATAGTCCTGGGAAGACTAAATGAAAGCTTTTCTAGGATCTATTTCTTTGTGGTTTTAAACATTATTAAACTAAATGTAGAGTACTGTTAACTTAGGTTTGAATTTATTTTTATTTTCCTAACATATTACATAAACTTCTAAAAGTAAGAAAGGTTCCAGTTTGAATTAAAGTCAGGTTTTAATCAATCCCTGCCCTCCCTTCCCCCATTTAATTATATTCCTAGTTATCTACATTGATTTATATAATCAACACATCTCAATTTATACTGCCATTGAGTAGACTCAATGCTGATTGTCACCTCATACATAAATCACTGCGACAGTTTGCCAAATCACTTTCGTGCCTCTCCCCTCCGGGTGCCATTAACTATATCAAATACACTGCTCACTTTCACCAGGACATTTTACAAATACTCATTTTGCATCTATTATGAGCAAAGCACTGATACAGGTGACACAAAGAAAAGATAAAACATTGCCTTGGCCCTTAAAATTATCTATAGGCTGGCTAGAAAAAAACATGAAATAGCAATAAAATATTAAAGAAAATACAAAAGTGGAAGAAAAGAAAGTGCAGCTTAGGTGAGGAACTTCTACACTAGGATTAAAGAATAAGGTTCCTGTGGGATAAAGCAGGAATAATGCAGGTAGAGACGACAACACCGATAATAGTTTGCTGCAAAAGCAGAGACAAATTAACCAGAATCAAGATACAGAGCAGATGAGATCAAATAATTAAAGATCCCCCCAAACACTGGAGCAAGAATCTAAGTCCACATGTCCACTGAAGACCACGTGCTAAAAGGGCTCTTCCAGCAGGTAATGATAAGGCATATAACATTACTTGAACAAAAACAAACCAAAAAATCAAGCAGCACAAGAATCTAGGGTATCTTTAAGAAGCAGCATCGCAGATGATCAACATTAGTTCAAAAAATAGGCAACTAGTCTCTGGAGCACCATGTACAGTTAAGCAGGTTGTAAGTAGTCCGTTCGCACTACACTCTGAAGGAGTGCAGAATACCCAACTGTTCAAAAATAGTCACTGACCCTGACAGTTTCAGACAGGTTAAGTGTCTAGCTTATTGGGGCGGGTAGGGGGAAGAGGGGAGTGTTTAGCTTTGCAAAAGGGGATTCACTCATAGTGAGAAGAATAGTGTTGGATAATGCCGAGAATGAAGATTAATATGATTCTGAATGTAATTTCTATCTTACAGCTTCTTTAAGAAAAAGATTGGTTCCCAGCATCTCAATCATGCCCCAAACACTCCCAAACCTACTGATGGGTTTTAACTCGCTATAACAAAATTATCAACAAGTAAAGCATTATGACATCATTATTCAAGAAAAACATGTTTAGACATTTATTTACTTTTTGAAGATTAATATGATCTTCTGCTTCCTTGCATTACAAATAACATGTCAGCTATATTCTAATTTTTAAAAGCCATGAGCTTTAGTTTGAAAATATGTTTTCTAAGCACTATATATTTAACTGCAAATTCACTTTCTGTGGGTGAGAGAATGGTTCTAATGTGCAATTTTTCTTGGATGCACAGAAAGGAGGTAAAACAAATTGGCCAGAGAACATCTTTGTCTGGTAGCAATATCATCTAACATGAATTATTACATTGATTAATTATACATTACAGGCCCTCTGGTGTACACTTTACTTACTTATATTATCATAAAAACCCTAAAGATAACTAATGTTTATAATAATATATAAATACATAATATAAAATATTACATATATAATAACTATATATAATATAAATATAACATAAGTATATAAATATAAATGAATGTTTATAATATATAATATAAAGTCTTTAAAGATAACTGTTTACTGAATGATTAGTAAGTACAAGACACTGTTTAAAGCACTTTATATGTAGTATTACCTCATTTAAACCACAACAGTCCTTTTACAGAAGTAACCTTAATATCTGCACTTTACATGTAATTTATTTGCAATATAATCTATAATCGGGGACTTTGGTACTTTCCTATGGTCACACGGTTAATAAGAACAGTCAGAGTTAAAATCCTATGGTTAGATCTGATGTCAACTAACAAGCAAACAGTTATTTCACCAATGAAATGGATTCATTCCAAAATAACAGCAAAAGACAATTTGGAAAGTGTAGTTTCTTGTTGAGACATATACACACTTTCCCAAATCAAAAGCCAGTACTCCCGTATGTAGCCTCTGGAGTGGCTGCTGCTGGGTAGAGATGTCCTTCCTTCCAACCCGGCATGAAAGCAATACCAGTTCTAGTCAGAGACAGAAGACATGCTAAGTTCTGCCATTTGCTTATGATCCAAATGTGGGACCTCTGTTCTAGACTCTGGAGCTCATTTAAATAGGGTCTCACTATTAATTTTCAGACTCCAAAGACCAGATTCTTGATCACAGCTTTCTACTACCTTTGCAATTGATAGAAATGGAATACACAGTATTTCTGACAGTACTTTTAGAATTTCTCTAGAACTTTAAGTATTATTTAATGCATGACCAGAAAAATATGATTAAAGCTGTTTTATGAGATTTTGGATCCACTAAGTCATCATTTTCTGAAAATTTAACAAGCTCTGATAATAAGGTGTTAAAAAAATCTCTGAAAAGAAACAATGCTACTCAAACTTACAGCACCAACTATTACTGCAAAACAAAACAAAATTCAAATAAAATAAATAGCTGTCTGCTTAGGATTCAGGAAATGCAAACCAAATCCACTTCAAATTCAAGTTTATGCAAATTCTGCAACTTGATTAAGCGAAGTGTTTAATTTTGGTTGAAAAAATTTCTAGATTTATCATGGAAAAAAATCATTGTATCTTAAGTGACCACATTGCTAAATCAGATAACTCCAGGTCTACAGTTTTGTGTGTGTGTATACACTTAGTAATTACTTACATGTTTTAAAAACAATTTACACCAATTTCCAAGCTAAGGATTACCTTGTTGCTCACTGTTTGGATCAAAATGTTAAATGAGGGAAGGTAAGGAAGAAAGGAAGATGATAAATAGACTGGCTGTTGGGGTTTAGAGCCATAAAATCAAGCAAAGCCTGATAAGTACAAGGAGTTCAGCTTGATTACTAATCTCATATTCTTTCCACTCTAATCATATTCTTTCACAGGAGGAAATTTCTGACGCTTACAGTATCTTAGATATCACTACCTAGATATAGCAAAAATGGTCCAAAACCCAGTTATTGCTAGCAGTACCAGAATAAGTGAATAGTCTGACCATGGCAATAAATTCTCTCTGAGCATAACAATACTCTTTAAAAAAAAAAAAAAAAGGTTTATTTATCCATACAAGAGCTGGGGTGCAGCCAGAGCTGCAGGAGGTGAGAGGATTCACCAGAGATAGAGTGAGGGAGGGGAACAGGCAAATGGACTGAAATACACTGTTGAGGGGAGACAGGAGAGGTCTACTGTGCTATGTGGGTCAGCTCCCTGGCCAGGATCCAAGTGCTGAGACTTTAACCCCTGCGCCACCAGGGAGGCCTCATAACTATATTCTCAGGGTACACCTCGTCATTGGCGCACACATATTAAGACCCATTTAAAGAGAGTATGGTATTTGAAAGTGAGTTTACTTCACTTACAAGTATAGGTTCAGCACTTAAATCACTGCGGTGGGGGAAACAAATACTTTTGCCTTTAAAAAATAAATTTACCTAGAAATGTTTTCAATTAATATTATCTTTTAAAAAAACTTATTTCAATACAAAACTGACACTAATACTAGATGACTTTCTTATAATCAATCCAAATGGTTACTCCTTCACAATCTACTTAAGTAGCTAAAGTTAATGACAATAACAAAAATTTCCATATTTTTCACTGAAAATATCTAATTATGGGTTTTCTTTATTGATGTTCTTATAATCAACCTACATGGTTTCTGTATTAATGACAATAATAAAAGTATCACCTTTTTTGTTTTTTTACTGAAAATAGCTTTGGATATGGGTTTTATATGCATTTTAGAAGATCACATAACTAGCTGTAAAATGTGTAGATGACTTGATAGATTATTGAATAAAGAAAAAGTAACTTTTTTCCCTAAGCAAATGCAAAATAAAATAACTTCAAATCTTTTATCCTTCTACTTGAGTAAAGCTATCTTTAATTGCCACTTATTTATGAATTGCTAGAAACTAATGACTATCAATCAATTCAGAATCTCTAAGCTCTACAAATATTAATCAAGATTTCCTTTAAGAGGCAATCTCTGGGAACATGTAGGTTAAAAGGGCAGTTCCAGAGTTAAATAATATTCTCTAATACACAACATGGTCAGATGATGTTTACCCAACAGAACTGATGTCTGCTTTTCAAGAGAAAAACATTGAGCTCAAGTAGGAAAAATGAAGGATGACTTCTTTTAGATGGAAGGTAATTATAATTTGTCCATAATGTAACGCAGTCTCAATTATGTTGTTATCACTTTAAAAGTACTACATACTTTAAATAAAGTACTACATGATGTGTATGACAATGGAATGCAAAAGTCAAAAATTTTAACCTCTTATGATTCTTTCACATTTTATGCTTATCACTTGAAAGCCTCCAATAAGATATAAAGAAGAACTTTTCACAGTGAGAGTACTAAAAAGAAATACAGCCAAAGCTATAAATACTTCTAAATGATCTTTCAGGGATGACTTGGGGTCATCCTACCCGAAATCAGGAACATAAACTAAGTTTAAACTGTTTAGGCCTTATCTATCCTCACAGTTCTTTAAATTAAAAAGGCTTTGCCTTCATCCTTTTTCTGTTCCCCTGGAATAATTTTTCTCCACAACCACCCCCTCTATGGAGATGTGAGATTTTTAACTTGGACATTATAAATAAACAAGTATTCAAAATAGTGCTACAATGTTGATTAAAAACTAGTTTGAAACTTTTTGAAGATACTATCTCAAAACCCACCTAAATTAGGTAAAGAAGTGATATCATTTCAACTACATGCTTAAGTGTGTTTGTTAATCTGCTACCTGGATGATGGTAACATAATGCAATCACTTATACTTTATGCCTACAACTCTCTTAGAAATGCATCAAAAAATAACATGTGAGAAAGTGAATGCAGCAACCAGATTAATAACTGAAGAATCCAGGAACTGGCTATATAAGGATTTACAAAATTGTTCCAGTTTTCCAATTTTTTAGTTGTAATTTTAAATAATAAATTGTTGGGGGAAATGCAATAATATATGAAAGCTGTTTTTACTGGTGAAATATCCAGGTCCCACAGAATAATTCTACAAAAAAGATTAGGCAAGACTTTTCTATTGCTATTTGTTGAGTTAGAGAGAAAAAACATTGCAATGACATTTATTGACTTCCACAAAAATTCCCAAAATGGTACAGTCCTACTAAAATGAAAGCAGGTAGAAAGGTTTGTTAAAAATTATATAGCAAGAGTAACTTCTTTTGATGACTTCTGAAAAGACTAAAATTAGTTCTGTACTGAAAAATACAGTATTTCCTTACTTAAGACAACTTCACTTTTAATATAGACAATTCCTGGAGATAATGTACATTTTCCCTTAGATTAATGTTTAGTTATGTCCTTCCACTATGAATCTACCTGAAATTATTAAAAAGAAATCTGAAACAAACAAAATCATAAAAAATAACTAATGTGCATATGTAGTACATGTGATATATGTCCTAAGCCTTTTGGCATAAATGATTTTTTTAAGTGGTAAATGCAAGGCATGCTATGTTTGATATTCCCGCATGACTCTTGGTAGTTATCTAAAACATATCACTCCCTACATTTCACAAAGATAGAAAAATGTATCATAACGCAAAGATATTGTTTAGCTACTTCAAAACAAAGTGATCTATTTAACAAACAGGTATTGAATACCTTCTTGATGCCAGACATAGGGCAATAAAGGTGAGACTATGGATGAGATGCAGTCCCTGACTTCATGAAATTGATGGTTTGGTAAAGACGACACACAAATGGACAATTACAACAAACTGGTAAATATATGGAATATTACTGCAATCAGGAAGAGATACCTAACCTAATTTGGGGATCTTTGGGAAGGCTTCCTGAAGTTAAGTTTTAAAGACTTAACTTTAGACTTAACTTAAAGACTTAACTAAAGACTCCAACCCTCACTCCAGACCATCAGTGTTCCAGAACCACAAATCCGATAAGATGATTATCGAAGAGTGGATTACTGGGACCTGAGGGTGGAGTTAAGCAGCCAGGCTGGCTATAAAACCAGAGGTGAGCCTTGGGTTCGCTCTCTTACTGAAGAGCCAGACCCCTTCCTTTGGGAGACATCTCTCTTCCTCTGGAGCCATCTCATTCGACTCGGAGCCAGCTCTCAACGCACCATAGCTTAGATCTGGTAGGGTATTTGTGGATTTGTATCCCTCTCTTTTTCCCTTGGTATTATTACTATTTTATTCCCTTCTTTCATAAAATAAAACCTGTTAATAACTTTTGCCACGTGTACCTGGAGCTGGGACTTTTTTTTTTCCATATATGGACTGATTTTTTTTCTTTTTTTTATTAATATAAAATATTTTTTTAAAATTTACATATACTTGCCATCAATTGTAATCCCCATGTGTTCCCCATCACCATCTCACCAGTGCACCATCACCTCAGTCCCCCGTGCTCTCATCTTCCCTCAACCCTCCCCCTCCCCTCCCCACCAAGTGTCCCCAGTCTGTCCTTGTCTCCTCATTTTTGGTTTTTGTGTCTTTATTGCTGTTATTGTTATTATTATTGTTCTTATTCTTTTCTTTGATCCTCCTTTAAGTCTTCGGAGAGCGCAGGTGGAGGACCCAGTGAGGGGAACCCATTTTATATTAGGGTTGCCCTGTAACAGTTTTAACACCGATGTGGAGAGAATGGAAAAGGATATTCCATGACTTGATGACAGCTGGACTAAAGGGAAACTACAGAGCAGCAAGTTGTGGGTTCAGGACAATATTTATAGAGAAAAAATTCATGGTATGGAGTGGAGAACCTAGAGAACACCCTGGTCACACAGTGGATGACCCTGTGGTATATTAGAAACCTAGAATTTCTCTTGATTAAAAAAGCTTTTTAGGCGAATGACATCTGCAGATCGTATGTGAGCCAGATCCTCTCTGGCCTCTGAGAAAGGGATGAATGTGGGGTGATAAGGTAACCAGCTACAGGAGTGACATAATGAAGACCAGAATCAAACAAAAACTGTGAGGGGCAGTGTGGTTTCTATTGAGAAACTGAGCCAGTTATGTCAGACTGAATGTGGGGTGACTCCCAAATATCTACTTCAGGTGAGAGTATACAGATGATAATACTTTCCAAAGTAAATAATACAGAAAGAAAGCCAAGTTGAAAGCAAAAGGTGGAGTCAGTGTTTTGGATGTGTTGAATCTGGAATGTCTCTTGGTTTATATGAATGATTTACAACTGAAAGTTAAAAATAGGAAGCTTGAGGGAGACATCTGAAAGGGAGGTTCACATTTGAACAAAATATTAGACATAACTGAAATTATGAGGCTGAATAGCCAAAGTTTTTTTTTTTTTAAATTTTGACCATCCTAAAAGGTATGCTGTGGTATGTCCCTGCAGTTTTAATTTTTATTTCCCTAATATCTAATGACATTCAGCATCTATTCAAATACTTATTTGGTACTCATATATTTTCTTTGGGGTATGTGTATTTGATTTTTTTAACCCATTTTCAAAAATGTTTTATTATCGTATTTTTAGAGTTCTTCATATAGTCTTGATTCAACTCCTTATCAAATATGTGCTTTGCAAGATTTTCTACCTGTGTGTGGCTTTCTAGTGTCTTTTGAAAAGCACACGTTTTTATTTTGTTGAAGTCCAATTTATCCATTTCTTTTGAGCATCAATGTTTTTTGATTTTGTACCTAACAAATCTTTGCCTAAAGTCACAAAATTTTCACCCTCTCCGTTTTATAGTTTAGGGTTTTCTATTTTAATCCATATCCAGTTTTTGTTTATGGTGTAAGGAATACATCAATGCGAAGAGAGGGGAAAGAATCCATTCATTAAGAAGTGGTTAGGATGAGACGTGAAGAGTGGATGGAACCACGAAAGAAAACATAAAACCAAGGCTTAAAGGAGTCAGAGTGGGCAAAAACGACACAAGTAATTGTTGGATAAACACCAGGAATATCCAACACTGTCTACCATGAGAAGCGATGGAAATTGTCTTTTTTAACTGGGATGAGGTCACGGGTGACTTAAACACTTTTACAAACCATTCCGAGAAGAGCATTTACAAACAAGTCATTCATTCCTACAGGGAAACTACTTCTAACCAAACACTTCAGAGAAATTCCCCCGGTGGAGGCAATTGAGAGGTCAGAAACCCCTGAGCACTCTAAAAGGTCACTTCTTAGGTACTAGCGGGTCTGGGCTTCCCGACAGTAAGGGCGACTAAAGCCGATCCCAGGCACATCCCTTTGAGACCTCCAAGCGGTCTTGGTGACACCGAGTAATCACTGCCCCTCTGGGAAATCAGAACCACTCATCACCGGGTTTGCCCCGCTGATACCCCACCCGGGAGGCAGCTGATCAAATAAACTACAGTCGAAAGAAAAGGCGAAGGTGGAAATCCGCGCACTAGGACAATCCCCGGACAAATTGTGGGAAGTCCCGCCTACCGGCCCTCCTTCCCCGCCCCGCGCCACCCCACCCCCATCCCCTCCACCCCTCGCGTGTCAGAGGCGCCAGGCTTGGGACTCTCCTGGATCCAACCTCGGGTCCGGCTCCGCTGTGCGGAGACCTCGAGCACTCACCTAGCTCCAGGATGGGGTGACTTAAGCCCTGGGCTAAAGCCGCGTCGTCTCCCAGAGGACACGCTGGGGCCACCAGGCCGACTCCTCCCCGCCAAGTGACCTTTCCCCTCCCTGCCCCAGTGGGATCGCATCTCACCCCGCCCCGCCGTCCGTCCGCCCGCCCTAAACATACGGCGGGTCGTAAAGCGCAGCCGGCGCGCGGCATTTTGCGGCACCGGAGGGGAAGCCGGTGGCGTGCCTGCTCTGGGGCGTCCACGCGCCGCTGCTGATTCCGCGGAAGGCTGTAGTTAAGATTAGGGGAGAACAGAGATCGTACTACGATTCCCACAGCGGGTCATCGACTGCAGTTAGGTTTGTGTAACCAGAGAGCAGGCGGGGTGGGGTTGTGAAAAACATTTGCTCTGATTCTTACTCAAGAAGCGTGAAATGTGGTTCTCCAACCTCACTCCTGTGACAGCTTGCCCTGCTTCGTGCAATTTAGGTTTTTGTTTTCGTGATCATCACGATTTTAGGTGTTCTGGGTGTAGTTGACACATCATTTTGTTTTCCACTTCATCTTGCAGTCTTCCTTTCCCCTCCGGACTTTGAAATGCTTTACCTGATCGGCTTGGGCTTGGGAGATGCCAAGGACATCACTGTCAAGGGCCTGGAAGTTGTAAGACGCTGCGATCGAGTGTATCTGGAAGCCTATACCTCAATCCTCACTGTAGGGAAGGAGGTCCTGGTAGGTGTTTAAGGTTCTCCAGCTTCCAGAACAGAAAGCTATCTAACAGCCGATTTTCATTACACTAAGTTGAACCGAATTTTCCGATCTGCTTGTTCAAGCCCTTTAAATCACACCCCCTGCTTATTAAGGATGTGAGGGGTACAAGCATGGAAATCATATACCAAGTGACTGGGAAAGTGAAAGTGCTTTGTCTTACAAGGTCTAATTTTGTGGCTTTTCTGTTAAGTAGGAAAGTTATTTTATGCTCCTGGGGATAGTTATCAAAATCCCTTATTTCATGAGATAGCCAAGAAATCCTTTTTGAGTTGAGTGCTAATGAGCAGCAGACACAACCTTAATGAGTTGGTTATATATTCAGAAACCAAGCTGAAAGCTTCTCCCTTTGAAGTATTTCCATAGGGAATGATAATCTCCTTTCTGTCTGTATCATATCCAGAGAGGCCTTACCTTTGAATAAACATTTTCCAGTAAGGCTTACACTCATACACTTGTATATGTCAAGTGAACCTGGGACTTAATACCCTTAAGATTGCTAATGTATGATACATTTAGCAGGCTCATTAAAGGTTCAGGAAATTTTGGAACAAGGGTCAAGTTCAAGTCCTTTGTCAAATCCACATAAAACATAAGTTAAATGAAAAGACTGAAGGATATAGGAAGAGGGAGAGGATTTCAGGTTTGTGCACTCAGATTCACAGTTCAGAGAATTCTGAAGGTCTCTGAGTTACTTTTAAATCTTAAAGAAGGAATTAAGGACCGTTTCTTGAATTTGCCATGCATTGAAATGAAAGTTGTGTCTAATGTTAAGATGACTTATTTGAAAGTGCTTAAAATTTTAAGTACTAGCTTAATGTTAATTTTAGTTACTATAACTTTAAAGTAATTATTACTTTTTCAAAAAACATTGTTAGACAGTCAACATCTGGGGCTGGGCCCAACTTCACCTACAGGTAAATTATATGTACTTTGTTAAGGTGCTAGAATATCTGTTCTTCCACAATGATAAGTATTAATATTTATACAGTATTTAGTATGTACTCTTTTATTTATTTTTATTTTTAAGATTTTTATTTATACATACAAGAGCTGGGGTATAGGCCAGAGTCCAGTGCGGTGAGAGGATTCACCAGAGACAGAGCGGGGAGCAGGACAGGCAGATGGACTGAAACACACTGCTAAGGGGAGCAGTGGCTGAGGCAGGAGAGGTCTGCCTCACCATGTGGGTCCCCTCCCTGGCCGGCAGCAGGGATCAAACTCATGCTGCAGTGGCTGCGGTTTGCTTCATAGTGCATCACTTAACCCACTGTGCCACCAGGAAGGCCCAGTATGTACTGTTTTAAATGCTTCACAAGTATAACATGATTATTCCTTTATTACTGCAGTTCACATTTTACAGGCACAATGAAACTTGCCCAAGGTCATATAGGGAGTGAGTGATATAGCCAAAACATAAGTCAAGGCTCTCCTGAGTTGAGGTTTACCATTCTGTATTCTTAGAGACTTGTATTCTATCTTTGTATTCTTAGAGAAAGATAATAGCTTCCCCAAATCAGAGAACTACAGAGAAGATAGCATTCAAGCAAAATGGTCAATCCTGGATCCCGCTCTGTCACAAAATTCCATTGATCTCTACTATCTCTGACCTATATGTTAGTCCTTAGTTCCTGTACTCCCCTGAGCAGCTTGCCATACAATAGCAGCCATCTTAATGAATCATTTTTAGAATAAATTAGGGTATAAATTAATGCTTATATTGTCCAGTGAAATCGCAAAGCCACTTTTTCTTTAACCACGTCCTTCCTACCTCCCTCCCTTCCTTCTTTTATGTAAGTTTCTGAGTCTGATTGGAACAAAAAAAAGTCACCTATGGGGGTAACACACCTGTGGACTGCCATTATCTTCCAGTCAGAACAAGGAGCCAGCAAAGAAAGGAGTGAGGGAGACTATAGTTGCCTCTAGATGGGAAAATGCCTGAATGAGAACAGTTTTAAGCTTCAAGTGACAGATTCATTGAATTTGCCTGACTGAACTTTCTACTATGGAGTAGAAGGAGACGCATGAAGGAAGTCAGAGAGAGAAGACAGCCAAGAGTATTATCCATCCATAAAAAGAATAGGACTGAGGTATAAAAATCATTATATAAAGAGTGAAGCCTGAATATTTGTAAATATTGTAAATACCAGAAAAGCTTTAGAGGCTAAACAATTTTTACTGGAAAATTAATCTGAGGTTCTCTTCCCATTTAAGGCTAATGCCTTAAACCTTCTCTCCCTTTTTGGGGAACATTACTCTCAGCAAGTATTCCTTCTTCTTTGTGTTTGAGCTATATTAATTCCCTCCTTCCTTTTGCCTGACGCCATAGTCAACACATTATCCATTCTGAAAACTCTTCTTTTTTTCAAACCTCTTTTTCCCATAGTTGTTATTCTGCTACTCTTTATCCAAAATTTTTTCTGAAAAAACAGTTCATTCTTGTTATCCTCACTTCTATTCAGAAATATCCAAAAGTAATTTTAACTTATTTTTTTACCTTTCTCCCATGAATAAAACCTGCTGGCTTAAAATAAGAATGAGTTTTACCATCACTTTCAGGAATGGAGATTAGGACTGAGATTGTATAAAAACAGATTGGCCAACCAGCCATTGGATAATATACAGTATAAATTTATATCATTTATTAAATGGCATGTTTTTTTAAAAATTATTTCCCTTCCCTGTCCCTTGGTATGTATGATAGTCTTACAGCACATATATTGTGGTAGTTAGTTCCCTTCTGGACACTATGCTCCACAGGGCAGGGGCGATGAACAGTCTCATTTACCTCTCTGTCCCAAACTCTAGAATAGAGTTTGGCAATGTGACTATACACAAGAATTTTTTTTTTTTTAAAGATTTATTTTAGGGGCCTCCCTGGTGGCGCAGTGGGTTAAGCAACGCACTATGAAGCAGACCGCAGCCACTGCAGCACGAGTTCGATCCCTGCCGCCGGCCAGGGCGGGGACCCACATGGTGCAGCAGACCTCTCCTGC
>JAGFMF010011828.1:4925108-4989374 GCA_019455555.1 Galemys pyrenaicus
GGGTCTCCTCCCTGGCCTGCGGCAGGGATCGAACTCGTGCTGCAGTGGTTGCAGTTTGCTTCATAGTGCGTTGCTTAACCCGCTGCGCCACCAGGGAGGCCCCTACATGCAGATTGTTAACAAGCTACTTTGCCATATTCTCTTGCTCAATTTTTTAAAAGGGAAGTGGGCACCATTTTCGAAAGACAGTCAGTCATCTCTATGAAAGAACTCTTACCTGAGTTCAAAAACAGCCACCAAGTGATTGAACTACTTTGGGTACTGTGGTAGACTTGAACAGTATATCATTTCCAATATCTTTACCTTCTGTTAAAGTGTAGTAATATCAAATCCCTAACTTAGAGACACAACTTTTTAAAACTTTTAGCCACTTCTGAATACCTTATTGTTTTAGTTGTTTTCCAAAACATCATGGAGGGTGATGAAAAATGTTCTAAAACTGGATACGATGATGGTTACCCAACTTGGTAAATTCATTAAGTTATTGAATAAACACTTGGAATGGATGAATGTTGTAGTATATAAATTATCTGTCAATTAAGTTTACAAGTTTAAAAAATAAATTATAAAAACTTTGTTAGATGGATCAGAAACAATAGACATTCCCAACAGAGAACTGAACAGCTATATAAGCATCTTGAAACATTTTGGGTGTCTGCAAAGCCTGATAAAAACATATGCAAACAGAAATGAATATGCACAGACCACAGAGATTTTAGCTATATAGGAATTAACAAAAGATTTATTTTGGGTAAAAACTGGGCTGGATAGAACTGGTAATGAAAAATATTGTGGAAAAGGTTTAGAGTTCAACTCCAAATTAAAAGGTGTTGGTTTTACTTATTGTTCAGGCTGTAACGAAGAGGTTTAACTCTGGATTTTATTTTTCTTAACTACAGGGATAGAGATAGGGAAAGGGAGGATTGCTGTACAAGATCAATGGCTTTCGAACTGCCCCATGATTTATGAAGATGCTTTGGGGATTCTGCATATAATGAAGTAATTAACACTAACCAACAAAGATTTAAATCCCCAAGGAACCTAATTATTATCTTTAACTCTATTAATGTTCTATTTAAAAATTCATTTGGAAAAAAAAGATTTGTCTCATGGTGGCATTCTAAACTAGATAAGCTCTGATATCCTAAAAGCTTGGAAGCCAAAAAGCTAACTTGCTTTCCAGTTTTAAGCTAAGATTACCTTGATGAAGATACATTATATGCTCAAATTTTTATCAAGTAAGTTTTAGGATTTTTAGCAATTAAAATATTAGATTTAAGCATAAATACTTTAAAATCATTTATTTGAAATTACTAAGTATCTTATATATCTAGCACATTATTTGTATTTTGGGGATTTTCCTCATTAAAAAAATTCCTTTATTTGTCTAAAGCCAGGCAAATTGGTTGTACTCACATATTCCTAGTAATGAAACATCAAGGATTTTTCTTAAAAAGAAGACAAATTCCTACTTTTCTTGAACTCTTCAAGTTTAACATTTCTGCACAAGTTTTTGGCAGTTTAATCATGGCGAATCATGATTGCCTTCATATACAATTATTTCTGTTTTGGAAAAAAAATTTAAAATATCTTCCATGATAATAATTGACATATCTTCCCTCAAAAGTATAAAGCAGAAAATAAAAGCATCTGTAGATCCACTGTGTAGATGCCACTGTAGTTACCATTTGGGTATATTTTCTTTCAATCTTTATCCGACACTTACTCTATATACTTTCACCCGAATTTGATAAACCAAATAGAAATATTATAAATTCTAGAACGGTTTTCTTTGGTATTTATTATTTATTATTATCACTTATGTGATAAACCATAGTAATTCTTTTGCAAAAATTTGATGGCTACAATTTTAAGATATTTTTAAGGACAGATAAATGAGACCGTTCCATAAAACCAGGTAGCAATGTTGAATGCATAAAAGCTAAAGTGTGGGTTGTGGCTGACTTCAGGGAAAAGGGTGGATAATTTTCTCATCATTATGAAATGCTTCCACTTTCTTTGACTGTTGCATGAGTGACCTTGACTATTACCCTAACTTCCTCTGTTTATATAATGCACCTCTACTTTGGAAAAAAAAAATGTATATTACTTTCAAAAACTTACAACTCATTTCCTTCCCTTTTTTCCTCAATACCAGAACACTTAAAGTGATTACCAACATTGCTGCCCTTGTAGTTCTTACTGTTAGTTTTTAGAGCATTAAATTAGTTTCATCGTTGTCAAGGGACTAATGTAGAAATGATAAAACTTAACCTCGTGCAGAGATCACTAAACTAGATAATAAGTATATCATTGCTCTACAATGTTCTAGAAGAACTCATCTGAGCATTCTATTCTTTTTGTCCCTTAGAAATTATTTTTGACTACCTACTAAATCATGAGCATATTACATTTCTCCCCATCCTTTCCATTTCCACTATAACTTAACATTCTTTTCCACTTTACAATTTCCTTTAAAGACTGTAGATCTGATTGTGCCATTATTATGCTCAAACAATTCTGGTAAATCCCCATCTTACACAAAATTTCCAGTTAAGTGAATATGTTTGTGAATTTCCCAGATCGCAAACTCCTTGATTTACTTACTGCTCTACCTTCCATTGCACTATATTGCGGTGCCATGCATATAATCAACAAGTAACAAATACCTTGTGAATGAAATTGCTTATTTATTTATTTACCACCCCACCACAGGTGGAGTTCATCTTTGAAACTATATGCTTTAAACTCATGTGGATTCTCTCAATTATGTGTGAAAATATAAATTACAGGGCTTTCTTGTTAAACCAGATAAAAACTTTATGTATCTAGTGTGTGGCCATGTGCAAAAATTTATGTTCCATCAATGTGAAAATGCTTATGCGAATTAAAGAAAATACAAAACTTCAAGCTCAGCATTCTGTTTACCTACTACTCCTTAGAAAACAGCTCTTTTCATAGTCTTTAATTTTAGGGTTACATCAGTTATGTTTTGGGGAAAATGACCACAGTGCAGGAGGCTGACACTTATAAGGTGATAATGCTTAGGTTTCTGCAACTTCAGCTTCAGTTCACTCACTCTGATTTTGCTCCAGTTTCTTTTTACAGTTTACTAGTAAGTCCTTTGGATTGTGAAACACAAAGGACTGGTCCTTCTGTTCTTTGAGGTACTGACATCTAAATGGTGAAACTGTCTGCATAATGTTCCAGAATTCATTGAAGAAGTTGGTACCACAGCCAGAAGAATGATTAGCGTTTCTAAATCAGGGTCCTAGAAACCAGTGTTTATGTGAGGTTTTCCTTTTCCCCCCAAATTAGACAATTCAAAGATACTTTCATACCAGATACTCCAGCTAGTGTTTCTATGTGACTAGCACCTAAATTCTCTTTTAAATGATCTGTTCCTTTCTTTTTGAATGAGAACATAGTTATTTACACCCACGACTATATTTCTATGACTCTTAAAATGTTGAAGGCCAATTTAAAGTGTTTATATATATTTGCACATACAGTTTTCTTTAACTTTAATAGTTTTGCCTTAAAATTTTAATATGGACTAATACTAACATTTAAAAACTGATTAGAGATCCCAAAAATCCTTTTTAGAATAGAAATAGGTGACCTTGCCCCAATTAAATCTTTGGTAGGGGGACTGAGGTGATGGTGCACTGGTGATATGGTGATAGGGAATACATGGGGATTACAATTGATGTCAAATATATATAAATTTAAAAAAAAATAAAATATTTGGTAATATTTTTGAACTCACTTGAAAGTTTTTTGAATTTGAAATATTTTTGAAAATATCAGAACACAGCATTTTCTGTCTTACCACTATAAACTTCATAGAATCCCTAACAATTGTTCTTTGGTATATGTAAGGCATTAGGTATTTGACACGCTTTATATCCATTTTGCACAAAAGTTCTTTTCAGTTTCAGTAAGGTTACTTGACTTGTCCATAATCACCCAACTAGTAAAAACCAAAGCTGAGTGAAGAGTTTTTGTCTTCTGTGTGATGTGTAAATGCTGACTCTGAGAGCTGGAATTCTGTTTTGCTTCTCACTTTATACCTGTACTTAATGTAATTTAATATCTGGCATATAATGCATGATATAGAGTATTTGTTAGATAAATTTGCCTCTTGTAAAACAATTACAATGACAGCAGCCCTCAGCAGGGCCAGAGGCCACTCCTCAAGGCTCAGGTGAATGCATTCCACATTGGAATTCTAGATGCATTTGTCACAGAGAAACCCTGTTTGATGTGGCAGGAGGATTTATGATTCTGAATCTTGATAAATGGGACGTTGTACACTGATCTGTAGATTTGACTACTAGCACATCTGCATGGGTAAATAACTTCTGTAGTTAGTTTTTGAGTGGACTTTTAGAATAACTAGGTAGATAGATAAGTTGGAAATGGTGACCATATTAGAAAAATGATAAACCTTCCCTTGGGAAATTAAAGTCACCATTATGAGTACCCTTATAATTTTTAATACCTCAACATATAAAAACCAAGAAAGTTGAGCTTATTTAGGGCTGCAGAAATGGAGGACCCTGAATGCTCCAACTTCTTACCTGCCTTTTCCTTACCTCATCCAACAGCTTCTGAAAATGGATCTGAGAAGACTTAGGTGATAATCCCATCTTCAGACTAGTTTCTTCATTTTCCAAATGAAGACTTAGGCTCTGAAAAGACAGGTTAATTCTTGGAGTCTCAGTTATTTCAGTGGTAGTTCTTTGTGGCAGAAGGTTACATGTGATTTCTAGCTCTATTATAAGTTATTTCAAGCACGGATTAACTAAATTCTCAAATAACATCTAGAGTGTTATGTCTTACTTTATATTAAGTTTCAAATTACTGGTCTTCGCACAGTGCCTAGAAAGAAAGAATTTGTATCAGCATGTTACTTCACAGTAATTTTTTATTTGAACTTTTTACATATTATTTGATCCTCACAACCCTATGGGTGGTAAGGACAGAAAAATTGTTATCTTTCCCATTTCATAGATTAAGAGTTAGCAAGAGTAATGTCACATAGCTAACAAGTTGCAGAACCAGAATTTGAGACCAGCTTTTTTCAGTGTAAGAGTTGGAGTTTCCTTAAGTGAACTGTGCAGCTAGCCTGGAACTAAGCAAGCTTCTTAAGTGTGGAATGGGGATAGGGGGGCATTTGATAGGAAAAATTCAGGGAAAGACCTCATTATTGGACTTTATAGTGAGAGAACAAATAGGAGATAGAGTTAGAGGGTAGAGGCTGGAGTGAGTGAATATACAATGTGTAAGTTTTACTCAGGTGGCATGGCACCAAGGAGTACTTCCTGAAAGCAGGTTTATGTTTCTTTCTTGTTTTTTTTTGTTTAAGATTTATTTATTTATGTATACAAGAACTGGGGTACAGGCCATAGGTATCGGGGGGTGGTGAAAGGAGTCATCAGAGACAAATTGGGGAACAGAACAGATGGATCTACTGAAATACACTGTTGAGGGGAGCAGAAGGCAAGATGGAGAGGTCTGCTGCGCCATGTGGGTCAGCTCCCTGGCCGGGGATTGAACTTGCGCTGCAGTGGCTGCAGAGAGCCTCATAGTGCTGCACCTTACCCCTTGCACCACAGGGAGGCACCAGATATGTGTTTCTTTACCCTTACTAATTAGTTGTTTGGATTTGGGTGGGTGTGTTGATCTTTCTAAGCCTTGATTCCACCTCTGAAATAAGGATTATAATGGTAACTTTGTGAACCCTGTGTGACTACTCAGAAGCCATTTGGGGAACTTACTTACTTCAGTATTTTTAGAAGCCACAAAGCTAAAGCATGAACTGGTTACATATGTTCCTGTACTAAATGAAGAAATACTAGAAGCCTACTACTGGAAGGGCCTCCAAAAGTCACTAGCAGCTAGGGACCGAAGAGGTAATGTCATTACCTTTGTTGCAACAGATTTTATCCCCAACCCATGAGAAGTCTGGTTCCTACTTTTTATTTCACCTGTTATCTATGAAAATATAGTTAGTGAAAATTTCCATCATTAATTAATGTTTTTATTTTTTCCAGTTGTATAAGTTTGGGGAGACAGTTTCTATTGTTTTTTGGACAGACACTTGGAAACCAGAAAGCTTCTTTGACAAAGTGAAGAAGAACAGACAGAATGGCATGCATACCTTATGCTTACTAGGTAAGGACTTTGTAGTTTGCTTAAAGTCATAATACGGAGTTGTCATAGGGTTCTTATTTGGGTCTTATGTTAAAATTAAAACTGTTTTGTGGCCAACTAGCTAGATATAAAACAGGATAGAGTTTAGCACTCTCTACATACCACACTTACTCCCAGGGACACATGCATTTTCTCCTCTAATTACCACTTGATTACTCTTGCATAAACACCATGTTCATTCTGCTCCTTCTGACGCCCTAAAAGTCTCTCCCATCATTCTACATTTATCCATTAAGATTGTGTTCTGTCAATTGACTATAATCTAGCACAATTGTACTGAGCATTTATTTTTACTGAGACATCCTGTATCTTTCTAGAGAAGTCCTTTGAAGATAGCAACAATGGTGGTGTCAGATCAAGAAATTATTAGGAGACACTGGAGATCATTATTGAAACCTGGTTTTCAGACAGAATTGAGACCCAGAAATATCGAATCATTTTCCCACTGTCACCCAAATTTTTGGTGGCAGAATTGGTGGCATCCAGAGAGCCTGCTATTCATAGTTCTTCCGATAGGATCATGCTACCCAAATGTTATTTCCTCCCTATTATGGAAAAAGCTGGGGCCACTGTCTTTTTATGCCAAGATAATGATACTGATAGAAGGACTTTGGCTGAGGTTTCCCAAGCAGAGGCACTGAAATTATACTGTTAATGTTCATTGCCAACTAGTGGCATATGTGGTATAAACATTGACATCAAATCACAGGTCTTTAATCCTGTGACAGAGTGACAGAAAGAGACAGGTCTTATTTATAGTTCTTTCTGACAAACATACTTTTTTTTTGTGAATATGCCATTAGATTTATTCATCATGTTATACCAAACTTTGATTGAATTAAAACCAACCATGTGTAGAAGGTCAAAGTAGATGATGGGAGCAGAACAGCTGTTAGGATTTTTGTTAAAGGAAAACATACAAGTATATACATGTTTGTAGAGTCAAAAAATTAGAAATTCACTGGAACTAAAAAACGTGTGTGTGTGATAACAAAACAGAAAGTTTAGATCAGGACAGAGAAGAATCTTAAGATAACCTCCCCAGAGACTGAAACATTAAAAAGGGGGATATGGAAGAGAAAGTAGCATTTATCTTCTAGGAAGGTTTTGGAACTGCAGTTAGAGAATAATTTACAGATAATTAATGAGTGCTTACTTTGTTTCATGGGGAGGAAGGTTCATTTGTAATAATAAGAAAGTATTAGACATGGGTCCTGAGGGTTTGAAATATACTTATCATGCTGTATCATGAAATACAGTTACCATGCCATGTTCATGCAAATTGAAAGAACAATCAAGTTCTATTGTATGGACAGGCAGGAAGGACAAACGAGAGTTTTGGCTCCTAAACTCCCTTTCTAAGAGCTGCCTCCTTTCTTTGCTTTCCTGGGAAAAGACAAACAAGGTTAAACAATATATCATCCTTGTTCCAGTAACAAAAGCAGGAAGAAGGTGTGAAGTGTAAGATACCATGATTCTAAATCTTTAAACCATAGATGGTACCGTTTAGCCATTTGGAATTCTCATCATTTAAATTAGTATATATTTACTGAATGCTTGCCTTGGGCCAAACTCTATATAGGGATTGGTATAATTACATGTATAATTACATATTTTGTATTATATAATTGTATATGGTATAATTACTCTTGTAGGAAACTACAGAGAATTTAAAATTTACTTAGGACAACTGACATACGAGATATAATTAGAGATCAATAAAATTTAGCATTAATTGTATAGTTATTTCAAAGGACATTTGAAGGGAAGTCAACAAAAGCTTTATGAAGGAGTTGGGACCTAATCTACTTAAGGAGAGAGCAATTTAAGATGGATTAGAGGTAGATAGTAAGAGTATCATGTGAGCAAATTTACTCAGTAAACATCTTGAGTATCTACTGGGTTCTTTGCATTATGCTAAGTCCTGCTGAAGAATAGGAGATACTTATGTTCTAGCAAGTAGAGGTACAGAGGAATAATTATAACCTGTGTGTAAACAAAGTTTTAGATTGGTTTGATTTGAGATTAATTCACTAATGCAATCTTATGTTTGACTAAAAAGAATTTGCCTGTAAAAATTCTCCCTAGCTATCTTCATTTTAAAAATCAGATTCTGTATATCATAGCATTTGAAGTAAAAATATTGAAGACATTAAATAAAAACCCTACTATCAGAAGCTCAAAATGAATGTTGACTTTAAAAAAATCTTATTAAAAATCTTACAACTATCATATAAAGGAAATCTACATTGCCTTATATTAATCATAATGTAGACCTCCTTTTCAATGACTGATGAGCATTTTTCCTATATATGATGAACAAATGAAAATATTAAATAATGATTATTTCAAAGTTGAAACATACTTTCACCTTTGGTTCTAAGCATATTTAGAAATACATGTATGAGTTTTATCTCTGCTATATTTTCCAAGCAAACTGTTTTGTATTCTTTGTAAGAAAAGCTTTTATAATCACTTCATAGCAGAGTTGTAGAAGTCTATCAAAATACCCATCCATTGCACTATATTTATTTTTTTATAAACAAACTTTGGCTGAACCATTTGTTTTCAGCATGTAGAACAGGAAACAGCTGTTGGCCTTTCTGTTGTATACAGAGTTCCTGTGAGGATGTAGTGATCCTGCTTTTTTACCTTTACTAAATAGTGCAGCTTAGCATCCATGATTTAATTGTAAAGAGTCAAATTGTGATGTTTGAACTGTCAGTCTTCATGAGAGCAGATTGTGTGTTCTGCTACTTTGGCAGCCCTGAAAGTGACAGGGCATGCCAGCCCTCTTAGAAATACGATATTTGGTTTTCAAGTGTTAATTCATAAGTTATTAGGTCATGCCTTACCATTCATAAGAAAGCAAAAATCTCCTTTCAAAATGTGGTATGAATTTTGTCTATTTATGTTACATACATTGAAGCTTATATTCTGGTGCCTAAAAAATAGACAAGAATAGAAACATATCAAGACTTTTTTTCAGTTGGGTATTATGCGGTCACCCGCTAGTAGAAATAAATACAAAGATTTTGATTAGCTGTTGGGTAGTGTATATGCCAATATTTATCTAGCTCTTTCCTGTGTCTTCTTTCCAAGAGGATATTAGATCCCTTCAGGATGGTCTTGGGGCTGACTTCAGCTTGTTTTCTAACTTATGATCTTTAAATAAACACAAACTTCCATTCTTCTATGTATTTCCATTAAAGAGTGGCCAGATGCACATGTGAGGAAAGATTCACGAACTCTCCGATGATATTTTGGAGACCGGAGAAGTTCCCTAAAATTTACATAATGAAACTGAAGTTCACTCAGAGGGTTTTGGATAAAGTATTAATTAAAATAACTATTGCTTCCCACAGACATCAAAGTAAAGGAGCAGTCTTTGGAAAATCTAATCAAGTAAGTTCTTAGATGATGTCTTTTAATACCTTAAATAATTCAGTAAATTCTATTGAAATGCCATGAGGTGTAAAGATTGCTGAAAAATCAAATTTTATTTACAGTTTAGAATGCTTTTTATCTTTTGAAATGATCAGCAGTGTGATAGAGTAAAAATAGCAAGGAATTTCATAGCTATAATATGGAGAATAGTGGGTGGGACTTAATGGCACTTAGTATTTGTGGAGTGAATTAATACATTGGGAATCAGAAGACATAGGTTTGAGTCCCAAGTCTGCCGCTGGTTATATGTGTTTAGGCCAGTTGTCATTTCTCAGTCTTATTTCCCCTCTATCTGTAACGAGAAGACTAACCCTGTTTTGCTTAAAGAGGCAGTGTCTAATAGAGTAGCTCCATGTGACTGACGAGCACTTGAAATATGGCCAGTGCAACTGAGGAACTGAATTTACAATTTAATTGTAATTACTTTCAAACTAATTCTCAACATAATTATTAGAAAATTTTAAGAATATTTAGAAAAACGTTAATATATGATTCTATTTTTACAACTATAAATTTTATGATCTCTAAATACAGATCAAGTGTTTCCAGTGGATATTTAATATTTGAATTAATATGTGCTATGAGTGTAAAATACATACCAGATCTCAAAGATTTAAAACAAAAACAATTTTAAAAAAAAGTTTACACGAATAAATGTTGGAATATAGTCTTTTGTATATATCGAATCTGTTGGGTTGAATAAAATATATTATTAAAATTAATTTTGTCTTTTTTTACTTTTGTTCATAATGCTACTAGAAAATATAAAATCATGTTTGTGGTCTGCATTTTATTTCTATTGGACAGTGCCGACTCAAATTGTTGAGCGCAAAATAATCTATATAAGCTATTTGTAAGCTACAAAGCTATGTTTTTATTATGGTGCTTCGAGAAATGTGGTAGGCTTCTGAGCATATAGAACTAAATATATCATAAATATTTACATTTTTTAAAAATTCTGAGCTATTTTTGCTTTATTTTTTTCTCAGAGGAAAAAATGCAAAGAGGACTATGTGGTTTAAACATCATAATAAAAATGAGCACTACAGAGCTTGAGTAAGCTAGGATATAGAATATATTGCCACTTATTTTGATTTTTTTTTGCCTGAGTTATCCCTTTGAGTGAAAGTAACTTTGGTTTAGATATTTATCTTTAAGTTTTTGGACTTTTACTTCCTACCAACATTTCAGGAAGACCAACAGTCAGTTGAAATAGAATAATAAAATAAGTTGAGAAGCTAAAGATAATTACTGTATCTGTGCTTGAGTGTATATTTAAAGTGGGTATTGTGGACCTCCTTGGTGGTGCAAGGGGTTAAATCTCAGCACTATAAAACTACTGGCAGCTACTACAGCACAAATTTGATCCCCAGCCAAGGAGCTGACCCACATGGGGCAGCAGACTTCTCCTGTCTCGCCCACTTCTCCCCTCAGCAGTGTGTTTCAGTAGATCACCCTGTTCTATTCCCCACTCTGTCTCTGGTGAATCTTCTCATATCCTACCCCCCTACTCCCCGTACCTTTGGCCTCTGGCCTCCACTCCAGCTCTTGAATGCATAAATAAATAAAAATAAATCTTAAAAAATAAAGAAAAATAAAGTAGGTACTTGGGGGAATAATTGCATGAAAAATGCATTACATAATTTTATGGCTAGGCACAGTGGCATCTAGTTTTATATTTACAGGGGAAGGAAGATCTATGAACCCCCTCGTTATATGAGTGTGAACCAAGCAGCCCAACAACTTCTGGAGATTGTTCAGAATGAAAGACTACGAGGAGAAGAACCAGGTATTTGGGACCCTAAAAGGGCACTCTCTTTCTCCCCTACTGCTGCACTGAGATGCAGATATGATACGTTCTCACACATGTGAATATCACTGGAGTAAAATTCAGTGTTTCCCTTGTATTCTGTCTTGTCATTTTTCCTCTATATTAACTTAAATCTCATATGCTGCAAGTTGCACTAGAAGAACAATGGAGTTCTAGGAAAACTGATACTACTACAAAAGTGAGCATTTTTCACAAACTATGAATCAGATTTGATGCAAATAGATTAATATGTAAATATTACAGAACTTCTATTTTAGCCCAGGTCTATGGTGAGTTCTGTCCTGCAAAAATACATGCTGCTTTTTCTTATTTTCAACACTGACACCAGGAATAGTTTGCTTCAGGATAAAAAGACGAGGATTTACCCTTGTGTTCCTAATATTTAGACACTGTGTATGGCATAGAATACAATGTTATTGTCAACAAATAGTTAACGAGAAGCTCTTTTGTGAACCTGTCATTATGTTCTGTTATGAAGTGCTGACTGCCTTTCAGCCTCTATCCTTGATAAAAAAGATGCACAGAGGTCTTGAGTGATTGCTGCTTAGTTTACTCTTGCCAGTAGACCTTATTGAAATCATGCAACAGTCAGCAAGGGTACATACCCTATATCCATAACTTTGTGCAGGCTCTTGGCGTGCCTACTTGTCTTCATATTATCATTTACCCCATTTTCAACATTGTTCACTTAGGACAACTTTCTCAATGAAACAATAAAGCCAGGAAGGGTCAGTCCTTTAGCTATTGGGCCAGAGTGAATATTATTAAAGTTCATTAATGTTGGTAATATTGAACTTAAAAGCAGAAGTAGTGTCAAAATTCCCATTACTGTTAAGGGCTCTGTCATCTACTAAATTCATATCTGTTCTTTTACCCCTTAAATTGCCATTTAAGAAAGATAATATTCCATTTTAAAAAATGAAAAACTTTAAATATGTCACATGCTGATTTAGTGACCAAGCAGAAAGTCAAATTTAGGCGTTTATTTCATAACATCATGGTTTTTCTAGTATATCTTGGTTAATGTGAACATTATCTCAAGAAATTTATTAAAAATATAAGCTTGTAATAAATATTATTCATTCTGAATCTGTTTGAAAACAAATGGTATGCAATCATAAAATCATATCGAAAAAATTGGATATAGGTCACTGTTTATCAATTGTAAGATCTTAAACTATGCTAAATCTTTGGAATTTTGCAAGAGTCAGATTGGGAAGTACTACTTCATATGCCAGCTATTGCGAAATATTTAAAAACTTCAGTTAAACCAATAAAGTTAAGGGGAGGTTAAGGGGCTTAAAGATATTTGGAGCTTCTTTAAATGTCCTTTTGGGACTACTGTTTGTTGGAATGTTGAACATGATAGTGCATTTGCTGAACTGAATGCAATATCTTACCTTTTTCTTAAAACAGCAGTCACAGAGGAAACACTCTGCGTTGGCTTGGCCAGGGTTGGAGCTGAGGACCAGAAAATCGCAGCAGGCACTTTGCAACAAATGTGTACTGTGGACTTGGGAAGACCATTGCATTCCTTGATTATCACAGGAGACAGCATGCATCCGCTGGAAATGGAGATGCTAGCTCTGTTTTCCATATCAGAAAATGGCTTGGAATCCCAGAACACTGATGGACTTTGAACCTAGCCATTTCGTTCTGTTAGATGTTCATTTCAGCCATTTACGCACATACACATTTTTGTATAACAAATCCAGTAGGGGTTTTTGGTTTACCAAATAAGTATAAAATAAGTGACCAAGAAGAAAGAAGTTGACTCAGCAATTCTTTCTTTTCTGGTTAGCAGAGTTTTTCACTGGGATGCATTCAAGTTGCTACTGCTCTTTTGGCAGATTTTCAGGAAGAGCACATATGAAACACATCAAGCTGGAGAACTTGTAAATAGACATCCCTAGACAGAGTTGTGAAAAAGAAGTTTTTACGTATAAAACTAGTTTATACAAGATCAAACTTCATTCTTTCTAAAGTCAGGAACCTTCTTGACTGCAAGATGAGTTGTCCGCAAGTGCGAATAAATGAGGTGGGAGGAGTTAAGTCCCACCCCCTACACCCCCCAGCAGCTCTTATAGCTCAGCTGAGCACATGACATAAAATGTTCTTCTGAATTGCTTTGTCTTGTTGAGCTGACATCCTAATTATGTGGCTCATGTTCTGCTGTATTTTGGAAGTTATGTAATTGTTGAATTATGAATGTTCGGTTAGTCATGTTACCATTTGTGTTTAAATAGCATTTCGCATTCACGCTTACAAGTACAAAACTTGCTGATTACAAAATAAAAATTTAAATTTGAAGACAACGGATTATTCAAAATTTTTCATCCCACTTAGTTAACATGCCACTATATATATATATATATACATATATATATATATATGTGCAAATCATCACATTCTTCTTACTAGTTCTAAATAACACATCATTTGTTATGTTTCATGACCCTGGGGTTTATACTGTTAGTTCATAACAGAACTTTGCTACATGCAAGTTTAGTTGATCTCAGTGAATATTCCTATGGCTTAATCATCTTATCTGATTTCTTGTTTAGTAAATTTGTTGAACAAGTACTTATTTCCTGGAAGAATCAGTTAGCAAGAGATTACTTTGACATATTTAAATTCATTTAAGATAAAGGATATATAAATATAAATGAAACATTCCACATTCAATCTCTTGGAAACAAAAGGAGAGAGCCACAGACATTTAAGTAGTGTTTCTGCATTGTTTCCTTCTTATGCATTAAACCAAACATTTAAGATTGATAAAAATGAAGGACTTCCAGATTTAGTAATAGTGGAATAGCTTGTAATGTACAAACCTTCCCAATTATAAACTATGGAAAATATAATAAGTAGTTGTCTAAAAGCACTGGGAAGTAACCAGAATCAATCTGAGAACATTCCCTAGGCTGACTTGCAAGACGTGTCTAGAACTCAAGAGTTGGAGTCTTACATGTTTGAGATGTTAAGAGGAATTTGGGGCACTGCTAGAGGAATTGAAGGATGAAATTCTGGAAATGAAGGTGGCACAGAGACATATAATACCTTAATACTTTGGCTAACTCCTGAAGTGTACATCTGAAGGGAAGCCCTTAAAATGGAAAATCAAATAGCTGGAAAAGCTGAGCAGAAATTATTGCTCTAATACAAGAGAAGATAGCTTCAAGTTTGAATCTCAGGAAGTTAGCAGGATATGATCAGCACCTTGGGCTTTGCAACAAATCTCTAGAATGACCATGTTTGAATAATAAAGACCTTGCCTATATCTGAGGATTTATGCAAAAACTAAGGACAAAGAACTTAATGTAATGAAAATTATATAAAATCAAAATAAGTATAAAAACATTCATTTTTCATGCTATTAAGAGACAACTGTTTGTTTTTTTTTAATTGAGGTAGCATAGGCTTAGAGCACTGTATCTCACTCCACAATCACATCTAAATATCCAGTCACCACCAGCCACCAATTATTTGGCCCCTCTACCTTAGTCCCCTGACTCCTTGGCTCAAATAACCACCATTTTGTTAACTGAATCTAAGTGGTTTGGTTTTTTTTTCTAGTCCACCAATGAGTGAAATCCTATAGTATTTCTTTCTCTCTCTGACTTATTTAATGTAATTCCCTCAAGGTACATTCATGTTCATTTTAATACCCCATCTTTATCCAATCATCTATCTACTGCTGGGCACTTGGGTTGTTTACATATATTAGCTATTGTGAATTGTAGCAGTGTTCTTTTGTATAGATAAACTAGATTTAACCAGTCACTATTGGTTATATAGATAAACTAGTTTATTCAGTCACTATCGGTTACTTCTACCTTCTAGCATTTGGTAACTTTTTAAAACATTCACATACAAATTTTTGTGTGAACATAAGGTTTATGTCTCTAGAGTAGATACCTAGAATTAGGTCAATGGGCCATATGGTAAATATGAAGTAACATTTTTAATAACTTGCCAAGATAATTTCTGAAGCATCATTTAGAATTCCCACCAACATTTAAGAGTCCCCATTGTTTCTTTGTTAGCACTTCATACTGCAGTATTTTTTTTTTTACTTAACAAAATTTTATTGATTTACCATACTATATATATATATATTTCAGGGGCACATCTTTACCTCTGTGTGTTGGAAATCAGTGGGAAATCAGCTCCAATTAATATGACTACAAATGCAGTAACTTTGACTTGTTCTGAGATTCTGTACAAAGTAATACGACATGTACAAATTATTGCCTAAGGAGTAGTATGAGGAACATACAGGAGAGATGAACATATAACCCCTATAAAGTTGAACAGTTTTAGCTAACTTAGTGGCTTGATAATGGTAAATCAGACAGATCTTATTTTACTTGTAATTTTAGAAGTGGTTGCAATATTTTCGAAAGGTCAAGCCAAATGGCAAGAGTTCTAATTGCTATGAAATTATACCCATGCTTACGTGTGAATCTGAATTTCCTACTTACTTATACAGTGTCACCATTTTAAAATACTAGTATGTATTCAGGAAATACTTTGGGGTTGCTTTTTTACTGTAGGTTTGTTTTTAATCCTTTGGCTTTAGCAGTGACTGTCCTACAAAAAAGAGTATATTTATACAGAACCATTTTCCAAAGAGGAGCTAAACTTATTAAAAGCTAATTTATATTAAAAATATAAATTATTTAAAATTACGCCCGAACTAATGCCTTGAAGTATTATCTTACTGTTATCATTTTCACCCTTTGTTTTAGTTAGCAGCTAATGTTGAATTGTGTTTTAAATGTTGGTAGCATGTGCTAAGTCTGAACTTCATGGTAGATTAATTTTAAGCATGGAAGTATGTTGAATGAGCTGGCAGATGTTTGGATGAACTAAATCTCATTGGAATACAATTCTCTTTTTTTATAAAATGAAAATGCTAATTGCTGTCATTCCATCTGCATTTATCTATTGGACATGCTTGCTCCTCCTGTTTTGCTGTTTTTCTAGTCTAGCTTAATGAAAAGTTTACTTAGTGCTACAGTTTGGATAATGAGATTGAATGAGAGGACGGAAAACATGAGATTCTAAAGTTGTTCAAAGGAATTCATCTTTGATGAGCACTAGAGCTCATTAAGCTATTCAAGATTCTTGAGCTGGAGAAATAAAAGTAGAAATTGAGGAATTTACTTATTCTGTCGGTTTATTTAACACAGGGTGGCTTGTGTGGGGAAGGAAGTAAAACTCTAGATAAGATTTGGTAAGGAGGTATAGTACATAACTTGCCTCAAACTGTATGTAAACAGAAAGGCTTCTGGAAAGGGGTGATGAGATAGGTCACCATAGACTTTAATCAGGCAACAGGCTAACTCAAGAGAACACAGGAAAGGCAGGGAGTACCTTGCAGGTGCTCCAGATCCAGCAGGTCAAAGTCCAGTATGCAGAAGGGCCAACAGAATGTAGTCAGGAAACCTGTATAAGGGAAATGTTTTGAAAAGGCCTGGACAAAAGTCTGATTCAGCAGAAATTCCGTGTATTTCCTGCTGAAGGTCAGAATTATTTTGGTGGGGGTGGGGTTAGGGTGTTGAAATGAAGGTGGCTAGCTCTGGGAATAGACTAGCGGGAAAGCCAGACACTTCCTCAAAGTGAATCTGCATTCAGGCAACAATGAAGTCGTGGGAAAAAAAAAAAGGGCAATGGGAAAAAGGTACTTTCAAGATTTTCAAAAAATAAAGACAAGGACTTTTGTGAAAGGGGATTCAGGAAATAAAAGTAGCAAAGGCACTGTTTAGGTTTCTAGTAATTTTGTAAAGAACTCTGACAGCAATTAGTAGTTGAAAAGAGATTTTTTGAGTAGGAAAGATAAATATATTTTCTATCTGTTGAATTTGAGATGCTGGTAGTTCTGACCTGCATTGATAAGAAGCCATTGGTGGCCTTTGAATAATTAACTTCTACAAAATAGACAAGAGTGAAGCCTATCACTACGATCTATGGAAATGGTTTGAAGAGGTGGAAGAAGGACATGTACACAACAGACATGGTATCTGACAATAGACACTGGGAATAAAACTTTAAAAACATTTTTAAAAAAATTTTTGTGCTTAAGAACTGGGTAGCCCAGAGGTGGGGGGAGGGGAGAAATGAGAGGATTTACCAGAGACAGAGTGGGGAGCAAAACAGGTGGGTCTCCTGAAATATACTGCTGAGGGGAGTGGCAGTGAGACAGGAGGGGTCTGCTGCACAATATGGGGTAGCTCCCTGGCTGGGGACCAAACTCATGACACAGTGGCTGGCAACAGCTGGAATAAAGCTTTTATTGTGTGGCAGGGGTTCACAGACATGAGGCTGCTTTGGTAAGAATATGTTTGAGAGGTGGTAGAATGGGATCTGGGGTTTTTCTGGGTAAGTTTTTTAAAGAATTGCTTCTGATGAAAGAGGAAAAGGTAGAGAGATAAAAGAGGCTTGTATCAGATGCTCTTGGTCTTCATTTTCTATAAACTGAATCATCAGAGAATGAGTTGAAAGAACAATTTGGGATTAATGGATGTATCTGGAAATAAATTCACTGAGCTATGTTTATGAGGTAAAATAAGGAGCCACAGTGAGGAGCTAGACAATGTCATTTCTAATTTCCTAGCATCTCCTCTATTCTGATGAGTTTTGTTGTTTTCTGCTCTTGAACATCATTATTCTTCTTTCCCTTTCATTCCTTAATCCTTTAGAATCTACTCCAATAGATTGTCAAGTTCTTTCAATGCATCAAACTGAGAGACATAGTTCAGGTAAAAAATTTTAAACAGAAATTTTATTGAAGAATTTTGATACAATTGTTTACTCTTTTTAAATACATCTGAGATTAAACAAAATATATATACATGAATGTTTTCAAGTAGAAAAAAGTGAAATATACATTATGGACTTGTTGTATTTTACTTAGGCAAATCATAATTTTTCACTTAGCATATTCAAACCAACTTACAAGTCTTTGGAATTTGACATTCCAAACCAGTCTTTTACTCAAACATTTTAGAAATGTTTGATGTTCTTCATAATTTTCACCAAAAGAATCAAGCTCACATCAACTTGGCTGTATTATTAGAAACCATTAAAGACAGGGAGGTAAAGTGTTGTAGTGATGTTAGAATATACTAAGAAGTCATTTGGCAATTTTTCATTCACAGTATTTCTGATATGAAAGAATTATTCTGTTTATTGGTCAAACTTACAAATGTTGGGGCAAAATACCATTCAGGCAGAAATGTCACTAAATTTAATGTTATTACACGAACAGATTACTTGGTGAACTCTTGAAAGGATATGTCTGGTTAAATATAGAATCTTCAGTGACGCTAAATGATGCATGATAAACACAATTCAAAATCAAGCTTTTGTCCCCCACTAGTAAAGGGAAAAATTTTATAGTGACAGCGGCAACGAAGAGATAAAACATAAGTCAATAAATATAATAAAATTCTACTAAAACTTAGTATTTAGAGGGGAAAAAAAGGAAAAAAAAAGCAAACTATCCTGGGATATATTTAAATCACTTAATGACTATAGACTGTTTTTTTTTTTTTTTTTCAATAGAAGCACCTTCAAGATATAACTGTGGGCTTAGGATGACAATGTATCTGGGAATAAATGACATGTTATACAGAGGTCTTTAAAATAATATGAATATGGCAATTTTTGATAAAATAGGAGATAATGTGGTTCCTCACTTGGATATACAGAATTTAAAAGTTCAAGTGACCAGATCCCACAGTCCCAGCTCTGCCAAAATCCTGTCCAACATGCAAGCATCTCTATACCTCCATTGTTCCTGTATTAAAATGAATGAATGGTTCATGAGGCTACTTGAAAAGACAGACCAAAAAAGTCCCCTATTTGTGCAAAAATGCCAAAGAAAAGCTGAGATGTCTTCTGTAACAAACTGCAAATTACTGGTTTTACCTGTCCCCAACCCTATGTTTGTATCCACTACTATCTACAATATTTACTCAATAGTTAATCAAACATTTATCAAGCATGTAAGTATAAATTCATGCTATTTTAGGATAAGGGACTGTATGAAACAAATACCTTTTTAAAAACAAACTTGATTTAACATCATGATCAAAATTACATCTTCAGTCATGGTAAGAGTTCAGCCAGATATTACGTACAGATTTCTTCCTTTTGAAAAAGTATATAATGTAAATCAAGTCCTATATATCTCCTTTACAGTGTAAATTTATTTTTACTTCTTGGAAGACATCTCCCTAATAAACTTAATTAATGTCTTTTGGCCAGGAGTTATTCTCTATCTCTTGAGTCAGCCCCTTTTAAACTGCTTACTCTGTATTAATAAACTTGCTACTTTAAAAAAAGTGCATAAGAGTCTCATTGCTCTTTTTAGCTTGCACGATTGAAGTTCAATTGATAAAGGTAGGAAATAAGCACAAAGAGCATTGAAAGAAATGAGTCTAAACAATATAAATAATAACATTCTCCCATATCAATTTTGTCATAGTGATGATTGATTGATGTTACAGGAGAGTTGGCTACAACTTATCAGAGCTTTAAATCATTGCAGAAGGACTCATAAAACAGAATAGTCCTCAAAAAATGTGCTAGATTTAGTCTGCTCTAATGCTGGTGATCCCCCAGGCAAATCGTTTAAATTCTCTCCCAACAGTGTCATCATCTCTTAAATTGGGTTAAAAATTCCTTCCTCACAAGGATAACAGGAGAACCAGGAGAGAAAATGTATTTGAAAATGCCTTGTCAATTAGAAAGTCATGCAAAAATCTTTATAGAAATAAAGAGGATTTTAATGGGGTAACATGAAAAAAGTCACACAAAGCTTAGTACATACTTAATAAAGGTTACCCCCCCCCCCTTTTTTTCTGTATAATTTGTAATTAGGAAATGTTCAACAGAAACCAAAGATGCCCTCATCAAAAAAGACTTAAGTTTATTTGGCCTTTAAATAGAACTACTCTGCAAATACTTTCTTGATAGATAATTTGCCATTGTATTTAATTTATCTTGCTTCTGTGGTAGAGATGTGGATCACTAAGGCTTCTGGGGAATCTGGTTTTGAAACAATCTTCCACTGATAGAACGTCTCATGAATACTTTTCAAAGAAATAATTTCCTTTTTTGCCAAACTTCTTGTAAGTTGGAAAATAATTTGTTTTAAAGATGATGACAAAGAAAAATATTTACTTTCTCAAGGTAATGCTCTTATGAAGAACTGAAAGTAGTAGTTTAGCATTTGGGATTCTGTTAAGATTCCAAATTTTATTCTGCTGAATTAAAAGATTTGTTCTCTAATGCCCAGTTTTAGATGGCTCTGCAGATAATCTTAAAAATGAAAAAGTTCTCCAGTGACTGAAAACTACAATAGCAAAACTAAAAAGGTACGACCTGTGAATTAGCCTGGTTTCTAAAAAAGTACCTGTTCACAGAATTTAAAGAAAATAAAGAAATTATGCAATTCTTAAATTGGATTTAGCCTTGGGCAATTAACAGAAAAAAACAAAAACAAAAAACAACCTACTCACAAGTTGAAAGTATTCAATGCACAGAAGTCACTGTTAAAAAAAAAAAACCAGGAACTGGTTTCACAAGGGTAAAAATGTAAAAAAAAATATGTTCCATAAAGAGTATTATGGAAAAAATATGCTAAACCTCATAATTAGGTATGAAAAATGAGACAATAAAACTCCATTTGTAAAGTGCCTTAGTATACCAAAAATGGAGGTCAGCTATCCTTTATTTACAAATGCTTTTTGTCACATTTACAGAAAAGCAAATACTACATGGGAGAGGCAATACAGTAAAGTAGAAAGACCTTTCCACTTGGATTCAGAAGATCTGGATTCTAATTTTGGCTCTGTCACTAATTATCTCTGTGACCTTGAGTAAATAACAGCTTTTTTGGACTCCAATTTTCTCATCAGTAAAATGAGAGGTAGAACAAAACTGCGTTGGATGGAAAGCAGTCTCCTTAGATGTAAAATTCTATGTTAGGCAAGGAAATATTTTTGTTCGTAAAGCCCATTATAACATAACAGGATGCTACCCATTAACAGTCTCTATAAAATGGATTATTCTACATAGATAATACATAGAACTATGACCAGCTGCATTTGGAGTCAGTGATTTAGCTGCATTACAAAAATGCACAAAAGTCACAGTATTTTGGTAACTGGTGTGTATGTGTAGGCTTTGAAAAATGCTTAAATATTCTTAGTAGAAGGAAAATAACACTTTCCATAACATGTTACCACTTATGCTAATGCAAATGACAGAGTGACACTGAGCTATAAACTAGACACTGTCTTCCATAAAGGTACACAGGGAGGCAGCAAAAAAAAAAAAAAAAAAAAAAAAGGAAGTTGTACATATTTTAAGCCCTTTCATCTTGATTCATATAACCTAGACTTAAAACACACAAACAATATAGGTATGTTTCTCTTTGGGGAAGTTTACTTGGCAAGGTAAACTTGCCCTGAGCCATACAAATTTGTTCTCCAGAAAATATTTTGTTTTTTAAAATATTAACAAAATTATACTTTTTTTGGGGGGGGGGCAAGAGTTAGACCAGGAGGGATAGTCTAGGTTTATTTTATAACAATAATCACATAGTATTTCTCATTGAAACCAAGTGTTTTAGCAATACATCTGTGCCAAGAACTCATAACAAAAGTATATCCTAAAAGTAAGGGGGAAAAAAGTAACTTTTTCCTATAATTTTTGGCTGCTGTAGACACAGGCTTAATTAAGAACATTTAACTAAAGCATAAATGTTAATGCCAACCTGCTAACTGATATGAATTAGCAATCTCCTATAACAGTGACAAAATTAGAGTTTGATCAACCAAGTACTCTATATACTCTACGAAAACATGCTCATGCCCTTCTGTTTTGAGAGTATAGCTAAACATAAAGTGATGCATCTTTTGACAAAAACTTCACTTTGAATGGAGGGCTCAGTGAACGGCTGAACTGATCTTCAAACTGCGTGGGTGAATTTTACAGGCCAGTGCAAATACTATTTCCACATGAATTATCAGTAATATTACACATAATTCACTTTTAAAGGCACACATTCAAAATCCCTGCCTTCATCTAGAAGACCTGCTGTTTTCCATAATAAAGCCAAAACTCATGGAACATTCCAGGGTTCTATCAGGCTTGGTAGTGGTTACAAACTCCCAAGTGACTTATAAGAAAAAAACAATACCATTATCAGGACTTATAGTTCTATTGTACTTTCCTCCTGAAATATCTTAACACTTGTTTCATTCATTTACGTAAATTCCACACTGGGAATTCTTAGTTTTAGAACTGTCTGGCATTAAGTAGAAATGTTCTCAAAATACTACTTCATTGGCAAAAAGGAGATTGTTCACAGTCTGCTACAATCTACAAGAGTTTAGAAAAGCATCAAGTGGTCTAGTTTGCCTAATATGGTATACACAAATTGTAGGTCAGAAGTTGGGAAAAAGATACCTTGAAATCAACAGTGATTTCATTTCTGTACTGTCAGTTAAAGGGTGCTTATGATTAATCTACATTCTAAACAATCATTTTCATCCTGAAGGGTTTTTCCCAACAATTTCATTTTTTTTTCAAGTTAAAAGGGAATATACACTGTGATGAAATGAAGTACAATGGGGAGGTGTTTATGCAGACTGATATTTCTTTATAAAACATCAATAATATTTGAGCAGAATGTTCAAACATTTGTCATCTCAAACTGCAATTTTATTTTCCAAATACACAAGAACCTAGAAATCAACTTATTAATTTCTAAGATACCTGTGTTAGGAAGAGCTCCATATTACCACATTTGTTCTGTACCTTCAATAGTCTGAACTCAATAAAGTGATGCTTTAGGATTCCTGAAAGCAATTGTATTTGTGCAAAATTGGCACACAAAAACAAATTGCATGACATGGCATTCGAAGAATGAAAAAGAAAAATAACAGTGCCACAACTATTTTTGTCTTCAGTCTACACTGCCTTTCCCTTCCATTATTAAAACCCATAAAAATAGCAAGAAGAGAGAGAAACATTTTTCAGACACACTAGGCTTTATAGAAATTTGGAATTTAGTAGATGTTTTAAAGAAGTAACTGTCTTTATAACAGATGTATTGGCAAAGGTTTGAATCCACAGTCCACAAAGTCTATAACATGATAGTTGAATTTGATTTCAAAAGCAAAATAACACATTTTATTTTTTGATAAGATAAAATAAAAGGAAAAATTTCACATATCTAACCCTATGCTGGAAGTACACAAAAGACATGACTAGCGAGTCTTATTTTTTACAGATTACAGAATATCCATTAAAAAAAATCAAACAAAAAAAACCACATATGACTTGTGATGGTACAATTCTATGCTGGCACATACATTTTCTGATACAAAGGCACTTTGAAAACCCAATATGGTTTGGTTCGTAAGTTTGCAAGGTACAAACAATTTTACAAACATATGATTATACGGAAGAACGTCAACAAACTGTGACATTACATATAAAACAGATTTCTGTTTCTTTTTTTTTTTTTCTTCAAATAACACTGGTTTTGTGGGAATGAAGGCAGTGGTTTCCAGCAGTTTCAGCGAAGACATTCCAAGTGATAGGAAACCTACAATATGAGTTTCTTACTGGCTAGGATGAGGGATGGGAGCGAGGGCACATTTGAAATCAAACAAAAAAAAAAAAAAAAAAGAAAAAACAACACCCTGGAATAAAACCTCAGAAATGAAAAGGCTTTGAAAGGAAGAGCACAAAAGACAAGACCGAAAGTCCAGGAAAGATCCTGTTAATTCTGACCCCTTAGCTGTGAGCTCCTGGCAGAGTACAAACGGCCGACTCTACCTGGTTTACTTGGTGCTAGGGAGTTGTAGTGATGACTTCTCTATTTTAAAAAGCTGGGTACAATGTTTTGGATTGTACAGTACCAGAAAAATTAGGTCCCCCAAAAAGCATAATTTCTCTTTATTCATTACATGGCTGCGAAGTCAATCTGTACATAAAGCTGTCTCACTCCAGCCTGAAAAGTTTAAAAAAAGAAACATTAGAAAACCACATAAGTGAATAACAGACTATATATTAAAAAAAAAAGAAGAAGGAAAAAAAATCTCATTTTTTGGAGAAAGGCAAAAATTATTTTTCTATTCTACCTCTAGGAAATAAATCTCCATTTCTCGTCAGAAAGCACCAGTAATTTTATTCTAGAAACAAGTATATCCATAAGTTCCAAAAGATATTTCATTTAGCACTACAAATGCCAGACATGGCTACCAGTGACATACTTTGTCCAAGTGGTATTTAGAAAAATGACGTGAGCCATTTACCATTACCCCGCAGAAAGCACCATAGTGCTTTCCTACTAAAATCATGTCCAGTCTAAATCCTCCTGTGATAAATGGCTAGTAAACACTGAAGTATCTACTGGTTATTTTCTTACACCCCAACCCTTCCAATTTTAGATATGAACTTGCTACTCAAAGAAAATGCTCTTAAAATTGCTTCTATCTCTCCTTGGTTATCAAGTTTTCTTATTTGCTGGCTATACTTCTTTTTGTTTCTTTTGAAACCATTTCAACAAACTTTTACCACCCTCCCATTTCCCAGAGATGTCTGTTGGGGTCACCTCCAAGTTGCCTGGACCAAGGCTCAATATCAGTCCACATTTTAATACTTAATTTATCAACAAGGACACAAGAGATCATGCCCTCCTACTGAAACATTTTCTCCCCTCTTGGATTTCAGATAAAATTCATTGGATGTCTTTTTACTTAACAACCTTGCTCCAGTCCTTTGCTGGTTCTTTCTTCCCATCTTTGAACACCCAAAGATCCCTTCCTTTTCTACACTCGTTCCTTAGATGAGTTCATCTAGCATCTAGACTTTCAGAACAGCTACACTCACCCACCATTTACTTGACCAGCTCTACCTGGATGTCTGACAAGCATCACAATTCAGCCAAACCAAACATCAGCCCTCCTCTTAAACCCACCCACTCTCTGTCTCCTACAGCTCAATTTCATCCTGAATGCTGCAACTTGAACAGCCTTCTTTCTCTCACTCTCTCAACCCATTAGCAAAACCTGTGTTTTATCTCCACATAAAGCAAACCCAGAATCTGACCACTTTATATGACCTCCATTGCTAGCACCCGACCGAAGCTACCATCATCTCTGCTTTTGTTTTCCTTTGGTCTGTTTCCAGCAGAGCAACTGGAGAGATGCTACTCCATCACTCATACCCCACAAAAGTGTATCTTCCTTAACCTTTATAAACCCAAATTCTTACACTGATCTATAAATCCCCTACAGATTTGGTCCCTGACCACTTATTCTCTGATCTTACTCTTACTCTGATCTTACTCTTATTTATCTCTCTGTTCACTCTGTTTCAATCATGCCTGCCCTTCTGCCTGGAACAATGTCCCTGGAGCCAGTCAAACAATATATTCCTTCTCTAGTCAGAATCAGTGAGGCTTATGCGGACCACCTATCCAAAGTGCATTCAACTGGTCCACCCAACAAGTACTTTCTGTGCACTGACTGTATTTGGGGGACCATTCTGCTGAGAATACAAAAGTGAAACAAATAGGTCAAATATATCCTTGCCCTTATGGAGTTTATATGCTATTGTGAGGGGAGATGCTAAGAAATAAGTGTTTTGCAACCACCCCAGGCCGGATAGGTTCACCGTTGGTTCAAGCAATCTGAAGGAGAATTTTGGATCCCTTGGCATCATTTTCACAGGTTTTAATGGTAAGCAGGGGAAACAAGTCAGCAGGGAGAAAGCAGGCAACTTGAGCCCCCTGTGACTCTTTATGCTTTGTCTGGGCTCCCTGGCGTTCTCTTATGATTTCTCCCTCTCGTAGCCGAGCTCCTCTTGTAGCCAAGCTCCTCCTCTTGTAGCCGCGCCCCTGTAGCCATCTCTGAATAATGCAGCTATTATATCCCTGACTTCCAGGCTAAGGTGTTCACTCTTGCATATGCACACAACACCATGCTCGGGTGTCCATAGTCAGGCACATGTACCCCATACCCCCATGCCTTCCATGTTAACAAGATCAAGGTTGCAGGTGATATCCACAGAGGCCAGTGGCATAAAAGCCTGACCAACTTCATTTACCCTCCAATGTAGTATGTCAGATGATGAGAGCTATATAGATATAGACACGCGGGGGGGGGGGGGGGGGGGGGGGGGGGGGGAACGGGCCCNGGAGGGAACGGGACCCAAAGCTTGGTACAGAGATGGAAACCGCCACAGCACTCCCAGTCTCCCTGCCCATAACATTTCAGATTTTCTGATAACAATGATTTGCTATGTTGCTATATTATGCTCTCCTATTATAAGGTAATTCCAAGTGAAAACATTTTTGCCTCCCCCCCGCCCCCCGTCCCCTGTCCCCCACTGTTATTACAGGACCCTTGGGACCTACACTTGCTTGCCTAACCTTCCTGTTATTGAGACCCTCAGGCAGACAGGAATTCAGGCAATCAGAAAATCACAAGTGAGAAACAGGCCTTCCAAGCTGCAGAGACTTCCTGCATTCCAGCAATGGCTCCAGAACCAGGAAACCTGATGACTGAGCAGACTCAAATGCAGAAAGAATGCTGACACAGAAATCAATGAGGACTCATTAGCATGTTAAAATGCCCACCCCTGGTTGGACACTTAAGGTGCTAATGAGACATTCTATGTATGAAAAGCACGTAACCCCACTGGGCCCCAGTGCAGCCCAGGCTGAAATATACTTACGAGTCTGTACCACCCCCACCAACAAGCCTGCCCTGGTAACCAATCCCATAAAACCATGGCCCCCCAACCCCCACCCCAAGACACACACACACACACACACACACACACACACAAACACATGCGCGCGCGCAAGCACACAGCTTTCAAGCTACAGTGTGACTCAGGGTAGCTGCTTTCCTCTCCTAATGTGTGTCCAAAGTAAAAGCTCCTCACTTGAAACCTATTATTGACTTTTTAAAAAATCTGGGGATTAATAGGTGGAAGCCAGATGAAGACGTTTTATAATTTGTAACACTAACTACCAGAATCTCAAATTCTATCCAGCACATTCATTGTAAGTGAATAATACATATTTGTTGAGTAAACTGAAATGTTATAATTTCCTTTCAAATAAAAACTCCTTAAAAATTTTTTTAAGGTGTAGTGCACTGTGGGGCTTCCACAGCCACTGCAGCACAAGTTCAATCCCTGGCAAGGGAGGGGACCCACATGGTGCAGCAGACCTCTCCTACCTTGCCCGCTGCTCCCCTCAGCAGTGTATTTTAGTCAATCTGCCTGATCTGCTTCCCACTCTGTCTCTGGTGAATCCTCTCACCCCCACCCACCGCATCTTTGGACAGTACCCCAGCTCTTGTATGCATAAATAAAATCTTTAAAAAAAAAACTAAAGCATTAGTTACAACAAGCCTTTTCTTGTCCATACCTTAGAATGAAAGGTAAATCAGAATATTTAATGGAAAAGAAAAACCAGAGTGGGAGATAAAATATGAACACTACCTTCTTGCAGTTATTTCTAGCATGACGTTTTTTCCAGCATTAAGTAGGAATTTGACCCAATACTAATGCTTGCTTAAGAAGAGTCAGAAACTATTCTAATGTAATAAAACTCCGAATATGCCCTAAAAGTTTACCAGAGAAATTTTTAGCTTCTTTGCCTCACTGAAGAAAAAAATCTTTACTGTGACAAAATTAAAACTCTCTTTAAATGCATGGAAAGTGAATTTAATCACCATCTTCTTAAGAAGGATTATGACAGAAGAGAACTTAGTATTTGCAAGATTTTGTGCTAAAAATTAAAACCAAATCCATTTTTTCTCATTTTAAAACTTCTGATGAATATCAACCTTACTTTCTCACAAAATTATTATATATTCATCCAATATTTGACAAATATTTAATAAATCCTGCTACATATCAGGGACAATTATAAGGGGCACAGGAATAAGGATTTTATATGTTTACAAAAAGCTATTAACACAAATTACTGTGATTGATTGTAATTATATTTTGTTTACTCAATCCAGATGGCTCTTGAAATAACTATATTTAGAATTCTTCAAAATTTTGTATGTCTAACCTTTACAAAAAACAATTGCCTAAATTATCTTAATTTCTTTCTCTTTTAACAATACATAAAAGTAAAATGGGCAAAAAAAGCTCCTATTATTATCTCTGCCATTTTACCTCTAATACAGTGAAGATGGTAATATGAAATGAAGTAGCCCAAGGCAATAAAAAAGAAAGGAAAAACAAAGAAGTTAGGTAAATTGATTCTTGCATAATCATGAGTTAATTACTCAAGCTGATATCTTTCCCTTGAGGGGCTACAGCTTTACATAAAAGCTCAGACTAATAGCAGAAAAAGTCATTTTACTTCACCCATCTGTCCTGATGGGGACAGCTTTAGTTTTCTAGCTTCCCAATTCCCTTTTTTAGTATCCTTCAAAGTAGAGAGAAAAGTAGTTTCCAAAGAATCCCATGGAAAGTCACTTACCCCTTAAATGAAAACTAGGTTTTCTGTACAGTTTAGTCATCCCACAAAAACATGATAAACGCTACAGCAAATCAAAACAGTTCTCGGTTCTGTCATATTTCTACCACTAGGATGACCCAAAGAATCAGAGATGGTTGAGGGATTGTCCTTAAAATGTGAAAAACATATAATATTCATATCTTATATCCTGAGAATAATGTACAAACCACAATCCACTCAACACTTTTTTAAATTGAAAAGACAAACTAGTTACTTTAAACACACATGCTTCTGTGAAAATAAGTGATAACCTGGACTACTGACTTCGAGTATCCCCAGTAAATATTCACTGTGGTGGAAAGGAAAACAAATCAAAAGGGAAAAATTTAGAAAAATAAACAGGAAGATGGCTATAGAAAATTATAGTTTGCATTTTCTATTAGTTCTCAAAGGCTATAGAAATATGATGCTTTCAATTTTTAACTATATATATTAATCTTCATTATTCTTAAATGAATCTTGAAAAGAGTCTGACTGTTCCATGTGAGAACTAAGTAAGGAAGTGTGAAGCATACAGTTCTGAATTCCTTTTTCTGTGAACAGAGAATAGCACTTGTCCTGTGAGGATGGGTTGATAGGATAAGTCCCTACAACTAAAGGCTGGTTGCTGCTGCTGTTATTATTCCCACCACTATCAACCAAACAACAAGCATTTAGCTGTGGATTAAATAAAAACAATAAACTTAGGGATTTGTTGGTCACATTCTATGTTCATCTCAACCTCCTCAGGAGGTGAAGGACATCAAGTACATATGATGAAAAAAGGAATTGGAAATATTACTAAGAAACTATTCCAGAGTGTGCAAATAAAATCAACACTTATAAAAGATTCAAGTCCGTTACAAAAAAGAAAAGCAAATGGAATGTGTGGAAAATTAGAAAGCCACCTAGAAAGGAGCCAATTCCTTCTCCTACCTACTCTCTCTTCTCACCTGCCAGCAGACATTAGGTTGCATGAGGTAAGATAAGGAAGGGATTCTGAACACAGGAAAAGTTCCTGAAATTTGGGTAACTCCCACTGGCTTTGTGAATAGGTTTTTTGGTTCCTTCCTTGGTATTGATATCAACTTGTGAGACTAGAAAATGGAGCACCAAAAGCTGAAGGAGATATCTGGGGGTTTAGGACTTAATAACAGAAATAAGCAGGAAAGTATGATAGAAGGAGCAATTATTAAGTATCAGCCTTAACTGTCCTTTGTGGTTTATGGAATGAGGAGGGTAATGAACCCCAAGCATATTCTGGATTTTTCTTCAAACATTACTTTTAACAAAAATGTATTTAAAAAGTTTAAGATTATATTTATAATTGTGAAGTAAACTATAAAAACTATTAACAGATGATATCTGCCAGTCTAAAACAAGAAACATAAAGTGTTAAATGGCCTTCCTAATCCAGTATCCCACCTCCTCTTATGTTTATGCCAAACATATAATCTTTTCTATTTTATCAATTGCTAAATAACTAATTTTTTAATGTAAGGGGAGAAATCTGGGAGAGAAGGCTTTTCTATGCCAACAGAAAACCTTACACATGCATTATTTTATATTTGTTGCATAGCAAGTCAACTGCATTAACTATTAAAGCGCAACTGATAACTATGGAAAATGAGAATAAAAAAAGACAATCCTAATATACAGTTCTAAAATAGTGACAAAGCTTATAGTTTTACAAAAAAAATATAGAAAGTTATAATTCTCAAGTTTTTGTTGATGATCTTTCTAAAGTTATCTCACATAAATTTCAACATGAACAAATTTTTAACTGAAACTACTAAATTTCTTATTTAATATCAACTATAAGACAGACACTTAAAATGGTCATAAAACGAGAAAGTATAGCTTACTAATGAGAAATCTTTTTGGCCTTTTGGAACTAAGGCTGCCAATGTTTCAAGCTGCTTGATAAATAAATCTAAAACATTAGTGTATTTTTTCTAAAAAAATGAAACAATTTCAGTTTTATGACTTTGATAAGTAGAATCTATGAATAAGATACAACTTAAAATAATTCTAATTTGGGCCTCCCTGGTGGTGCAAGGGGTAAAGTGACACACTGTGGGGCTTCTGCAGCCACTGCAGCGTGAATTCAATCCCTGGCCAGGGAGGGGACCCACATGGCGCAGCAGACCTCTCCTGCCTTGCCTGCTGCTCCCCTCAGCAGTGTATTTCAGTAGATCTACCTGTTTTCCCCATTCTGTCTCTGGTGAATCCTTTCACCCCCCTCCCCCCAACCTGCACCTCTGGCCTGAACCCCAGCTCTTGTACGCATAAACAAACAAAAAATCTTACAAAAAAATTTTTAATTTAAGTGTCATTTCATGGAATTAAAATGGTACTGCAATCTCTGGGATTTACTTATGTAGGTACACATTACTAGGACATACAGAAAAGGAAACTAAATTGATAAACCATTTTCATTTTGCTTATGTCAGAACCAAAAATAAAAGATCACAAATCAACTTTAAATCATTCAATGTTTGTAATGAAAGTCTTCAGTAAGGTAACCTCTCCCCACTGGAGGAAAAATGTGTTTAACCATCTTCACAGCAAAATACAAAGAATGCCTGGTGTCTGGCAAGGCATGAAATCAAGTTGGCTTGATCTTAACTGATAAAACAGGTTTAAAATATTTGTCAGATCTTAAAATTTTCAAGACCCAAGTACAGCTTCCAAAACCAAAGCAGCAGCTGAATAAACTTTCAAATTCAGCCATTTTATAAGCCACAATTTCTAGGGATACCAAAAGAACTCCACCTTCAATTACAACTTCAGCAGACACTAAGCACAGACTAGCTGCGCTGTTCATTTCTAAACCAAAAAACTACATTCCATCTCAGCAGGAAAACTATGACTAAGTGCCAGAGCCTAGGCGATCATGAGGTATTCTAGAGGTCAACAGAAGCTCGAACCATCAGGGTGGAAGGACATATATAACCAGGAGAAGACTGAGGTTGGAGAAGAGAATAAGATCTAACAAAAACAGCAGAGAAAAGGAAGGTTATTGTTAGCCGAGCTTTCGTTTTGCCTCTAAAATAAAGAGGAGCTGTGAGGATTCAGACATATTGTGAAGATCTGGCCAACTTCATTATGAAAGTCATTATGATGCAGTTATAGTATTTGTTAAGAAAGACCTAGTTCTTAAAGGTCTGGAGTAAGTAAGTGGTCCTAGTACACACTACCTTTGTAGTTGTAACTCTAGTTACATATATGATGATCTTATTAATTACTCCTAAAGAACCCATACCACACATTTCTATTTATCGGAGAAGAATGAGCATTTGATCTATACTAAGGTCCTGAATTTAACTAACCTGAATATTATGTTTTGTTGTCCAAGTCCCTCAGGCACATATATCAAGTGTGAGCATATACACATTTGCAGAGAAAAAGTTTAACAACTGAATTAGTCTTTACATTAGAGTAGGATTTTGTCCCACACAGAAATGTAAATAGCCTGGGGGGTGTAGAGTATGACATATATAGCAGAAGAGAGGTTTGAAAAGTGACACCGACACTTCACAACGATCTACGCTAATAGTTTGGCACAAGTTTTGACAAGCTGGGTTTGTCTGATTGTTTCCTAAGGCTGAGATCCACATAATCTACTTCTGGCAAGGTCATAGGTCATGTTATGTACTTTTTTGTTACATCACACCAGGAGGCACATGTCAGTTTTTAAGCACAGATTTTTAAGGTTTGGAATCAGTTTCCTCACTAGATCTGAGTGTTAGATGATTTTGGCAGGCATGTTGACATCTAGATTTTTTCACCAAATATTTCCAGCAAACTAGACTGAAAAAAAGAAATTGTGTTCCCTCCTTCCTTAGATGTTACTGACATGATGTTCTTATTCTCCCAACACACACAGAATAGCAAAATGATCCTTACTCCAATTATCAATTACACGACTATGTCAATTCTTGATGGGACAAAGAGTTAACTGAAATAATTTGGTTGCAGGCATGCACTGACTAACTCATGACTCCAAATACACAATTAAGAGAAATCTAATAATACAGTGAGCTGTTAAGTCACACAGGTGTTAAATATGGCTTTGTTATCACACAAAAAATTTACTTAGTCTGTTTTCAGCTAAAGCCACTGACAAGTCATTATTCTTATTCCAAATGCTATTTTAGAATTCTTGCCATCAAACAGCATCTAACATGTCTTATAAGAAGTGTATAGTAAGGGATAATGTAGCTTTTTTTCACAGGAACTCAGATTAATACAATGATGGTAAATAGGACTATGATGGTTAAGAACACTAGCCAGAATAAGGATCTCCCAAGTTTGACCTTATACTTGGAAAAAAAAGTACTTATGCTCATGTAATAAGACATATTTTTAAATAGTAAATTCTTTTAAAATTTATAGGTAATAAAGATCCTTAAAAGAAGTTAATAAAAAGTCATACCTGAGTAAAAATATTGTGTGTTTGGCTTAAAATCCATCTAGCGTCAGCATCAGGTGCTACCACCAACTTCAAGGTCCCAACATAAACGTCAGAACATAAGGTCCAAAAGTGCTGTTCTTGCAAACTATAAACTCCTTGCAACTGCTGCACCTACAATATAAAGGACAGATTTAACATAATACCCAAGTATATGTGCAACACAGCAGCAAACATGAATTCTACTCTCCAGTTTAAAAAAAATGGAGGGAGATATTTGAATTTACTAGCAAATACCTAGTGAGTAGCCATTATGTGTCAAGTACCATGACAGGTGTTTGGGAAACATGAATGAACACCTCAAAATTTGGAGGCCATAGCTGAAAGGACAATTCACATTTCCAAATATTTTGATCAGCGAACAAGCATAAATACAAATAAGTAAAGAAACTAGATAAAGGACAACAAAGTAAACTTTAAGAAATAAGAATAAAGACCAGAAATTAATGATCCAGAGATTTGGAAAATGAGAATTTACAGTATCACAGATGTAGTTGTTTGCAATAATGAGCTAGAGGAAACAATGTTTCTTAATGGAGGTTTATTTTTAAAGGACAATTCTATACCATGTATCACTGTCAGAAGCAAAAGGAACTTTGTATCCCCAGGGCCCAAGAAACTAAAGGCCAACACACAAGTTCCCACACATCATGTGACAACAAAAAAGGGGAGGGCTGTCGCTAAGTTTTTCCACTGGCTCCTTTAAGCTTTCACAGCTTAGGTGAACACTGGCAAGACACATTTCTGATGGAGATTAAAATATATATATAAATAAACAAAATACAGTATGAAAAAGGAGAACAAATACAAATAACAAACTCTCAAGAGGGATTCCTATGAATATTATAGACTATTAATTTAGGAATATGCAAAATACTACAATAAGTAGAATCCAAATCTTTAATAAAAGCTATCTACCAAAAAAAGTTCAGAAAATATTTAAGGAAAACAACATTAGCTAGTCAATAAACAGGAAAAAGACAAAGATGCCCAAATCGCTGCTGATTATTATCTCTGGATGGCTCTGGAGTGGTTGAAGATCACTACCCAGACATTAAAAGAAAGACAACACAAGAAGATCTTTACAACAATTCCAGCAGTTTAAAAAAAGGGAAAGAAGGTTCTGAAAATACTGAAGAAGCTGGATGACCAACTAAATGTCACAAAAGGGATTCTTATAACAGAAGTATGGACCATAGAACTAAGAACATAAAGTCCTTTTCCATCCTAAGGTTCTCTGATTCTTAAATAATCTACTTGGGATTGTAATGTGAAAAAGATAAAAATGCCTATCAAAATAATTTATTTTCACATAAAATTATGAAGGTAAGCATTAATTTCTATAAATTCCAAGGGTGTGGACAGAAACTTCAGATAGTACCCATTGTGCCCTCCTTAAAAATTGCTTTTACTGAAGAAAAGAGGTCAAGACAGACTGTCCCGTCATCTTTTAGGAATTTAACGACATGGTGGTTTGAATCTGATGTCCCTCACATTTTTCTAAACAGCCTTCTCCTGAAGTGTCCACTGTTAATGAAACACTAACTAGATATTTTTGTAACTCCACAGAAACAGCAGTACATTTCAACAATGCACTCCTGAAATTTATATAATGCCTATGATGCAGCATTACTTTCATATAAAACAAAAAAGAAAAAAATGAAGTAACGTACAAGTACGTTCTGGTAGTCATCCTAAAGCATAAACTTAGAAATGATTTCTATAGAAACTGGGTATTAACTCTACCCAAATTAAAAACTATGGAAGAGTAACTACAGATGAAAAATTTGTTGCTTTTCCCACTCTAATGGTGATGTATAACAGAACAAGCATGAGTTGAAAGTCAGGAGTGGTATGGATTAGAATCCTGATTTAACTGTTAGCATTTAAGATCTTGGGTGAGTTAAATTCTGAGTGTTAAGCATACTCAGGGAAAGAATGATGAGATTTCATCCTGTACGATTACATGTAAGACAGTATAAGGACTAGTTTACAGTAGGCATTCAATTGCTTCTCTCTCTTCAACAATTAAGTTGACCGTACCTTAATCATAACCATAAATGTCAGATGAGCAACATTTCACTTTCCCTGTCTCACAAAAGACTATTTTATACCTTCCTCTCACTTTCCTTCTGACCTTCCAAGCTTGCTGCATGATAACACTACTTTTATAATCAGACAAAACAGAAGCAAGCAGAAAAAAAAAAATCCTAATCCTATACTATGGAATCCAGCTATTCACTCTCAGCACTCTGCTTTCAGCTCAGGGAGTAAGTCAGGTTCTTATTAGGAATAATCTCCTTCTCTTCCATAGCATCAATTCTTCCCATCAGTAACAATGTATTCCAAAACCTACTCTGCAATAGAGGTCAACAGACACATATGGATATTTAAATACATGAAAATAAAATTTGATTTAAAAATCAGTTATGCTAGCCATACTTCCAGAATGCAATAGTCCACACTGGACAGTGGACATTATCAAACATTTCCATTATTGGGAAAAGTTGTATGGAATAGGGCAGGTCAAATATCAGCCCTACCCTTTGTTAAAAACCAACCAACCAACCAACCAACCAACCAACCAACCAACCAACCAACCAACCAACCACCCACCCTCTCCCCTGACAACACATCCATATCCAGGCTATTGTTTCTTAGCTCCCTTTTACTCATTTCTTAGCTCCCCTTAACAACACTGTTGAAAGTTGTGGCCATTATCATTATCTCTACTTCTCTAATTCAATTTTTCTTTTATATACTCAAATCATGCTCTTACTCCAAAATCAACAAATTGCTCTTAGAAAGGTCATCAGTGACTCATGAAACCAATCAATGATCACTTCTCTGTTCTGAACTCATTTATGACAGAGAAATATTTGGCAGTTGATAACTTCCTCCTTTAGCTCTGTATGCTACACTTTTCTGTTTTTCTTACTTGCTTTCTAATCACTACTTTTCCTAGCTTTTCTACATGTGTTCTAAATCTATATTTTAAAGAATAGAGCTCAGTTCTTCCACTCTTATATAATCTTAAAGTTTTAAATGCTGTTCAAGCATTGATGACTCAAACTCTTTCTAGTCCCAGTCTATCCTTAGATGCCACATTTGCATATGCAACTGTTACAGATGTATCTCCTCAGAAGGGGGAGAAGTACTGAATAGGTGCCATTTTCCCTAGACCCACATACATGCAGTAACCTTGGACTACATGTTCCAGCATGCATGAACAGGACTTCCTGAGTGAGAGGGCAACTGGGAAGGAGCAAGTAGATATATAAACAAAAGTAGAATGAAGGAAGTAGGGAGAGCCACTTGGAGGAGAGAAAGACATGTAGATACTTGAAAGAGACTTGAAAAAGAGACATGTAAAAGACTCATAGGGAAACTGTTCCTGGTCCTTGGCAGAGACAATGGAAGTGTTTCTTGACCTCATGTTGGACTGTATGATATATTTTGGAGTTTCAGTTTCTCTTGTGCCAGTTCTCTGGGACCTGCCTACCCTCTTTCTTGTGGTTACCTTAGACTTGTGGCAAGTTTTTAGGCCTCAGTGGTGTTAATTCAGGCAAAGTCTGTTTGGCAGGGCATTTTCCCTTAAGGGTATGAATAATTCTTTAGAGTTTTATTGGAAAATTATTATTTTAAATTCTTTCTTCTCTCTATACAAACAATTTGATTACTTTTTTTTTTTCCACAGTAAGTTTACTTTCTTTGCCTTTGTTCATGGATAGCTGGAACCCTATTTACAGCATGCACCCCTTAACAGTTTGGAATGCCTGATTTGTGTGCTAGCACAGCTACTAAAATGACAATTTCCTCTAGAGCGACAACAAGCATTTCAATTTCAAAGTATCTAGAACTCTTTCAGAATTGAGAGGATTTTCCATTCTCAAATCTCCACCAACAGAGCCTCAATCTCAATAGAAGGCATTAGCAACTATCTACTTACTACTCAACACTTTCCGCTTTGCTAATATAATCTAGCTCAAAAGTGTATTCCAAATATCTAATTAGCTCCATCACACTGCTACCACTGTGTTCCAAACCAGTTTTCCCCCTACTGTCAGGAAGCAAAAATTTCTACCCCAAAATGTGTCTCTTTTGCATAAGAACTTATTTTTCAGACTTGTTATTTTCAAGAAACAGCAGGAAAGGAAAAGCTCTGAAAATCCAGTACCCTTTTAAAAGAGATATTTGCATGTATAAAGGCAACTCTTCATTTGTAAGTCTCTCTTCCACTGTACCCTGAAGAAGGGAATGATCAAATCTCTATCTCTTATTAAAGGAGATGATGCAAATTAAACCTACATAGCAAACACACCTTTGCTTACTGTGACTTCTGGTAACCTCCCATAACTGACTTTTTCTTTCACTCTCTCAGCTCCCTCTCCTGCTCCAACATACTTTGTCTTTAGTTACTTAAGGAGGTGGCTTAAGCCATTTCAGCAAGTTACTCAGTTTTTCTGGGTCTTCCAAAGTAAATAGGTGGTATACATGTTACTAAACTTTTGTTTGTTTTTCCTCCTCTTAATCTGTCTTTTATTATAGGGATATCTCAGCCAAGAACCCAAAAGAGTAGATCAAAAAGTACTTTTCCTCTCCCATACTACTTAGAGGACAAGTCTCACAACTGCTTTTCTTTGCTTTCATTCTTCCTAGAATTCAAAGTATCCTACTTTAATAGCAAGAGGAACAATCTTTTACAAGTAAGTTTTATGAGAGGTTTCCTGCCTAGAAGCCTTCTAATGGTTCTTACTGAATTAGAATCAAATATAATCCTCTTAGTAAGATGAAAATCTTTGTGTTATCTGATTCCTGCCATTCTCTCTAACCTTTCCAGCTACTCTTCCTTTAATTTATTATCTTCAGTCATAATGGCTTTTTTCCTTTTCTTCAAGCACAATAATTAGTTCTAAACATAGAACTTTTATATCAACATTTTTCTTTGCCAGGGATACTCACCTTTAGGATTTTTATATGGCTGGCTCCTTCTTATCATCAAGGTTTCAACTCCCCTTAATATGACTTCCTCTGTGAATCTAATGCAGTCAGCTATTTCTACCAGGTCATCTATTTTCTATTATAGCAATTATCACTGACTTTTTAAAAATTTATCGATGTACTGACTAGTGCCTGTGTTCCTCCACTAAACAATAAGCCCCTTGAAAACAAAGTCAGGGTCTGCCTCGTTTTCCATTACATCCCTAGTACCTTAGAGAAATAACTGGCACAAAGTGGGAACTGAAAATGTTGAGTACATGCCATTGTCATCTGCTATTCATATCTATATTTCAAAAAAAAAGCTCAACTTCTAGACAAGGACAATTTCTACCACATTTTCTTTAGTAGAGTTTAATATTTTCCAATGATTATATTCTGGTTTGTATAAATGGCAGTTGTGGTCAACATTCAATCTTGGAAGAAATACTAAATTATATACACATGCTACCCATATTTGTAAAAGTTAAAAACCCAAGTAGCTTGGAAACAATATAAAACCCAATGGTTTGGAAGCTTTAAAACTTACCCTCTGATAGCACTGAGGCAGATTATTTTCCAACATGGGAGGGGTTCTTTGCATTAATATTCCAACAGACTCTCTTAAAAGAGGAATAACACTAAAGAATAGAAAGAAAATAAATTTATTAAAGTAACATTCTGACAACCTCATCTGGAAAGAAAATAATAATATGCCCTTTTCTAGTAGAATATAATATGATTAATTAGAATAACATAAGGAAAAAGAAATCCAGTTATTCTAAATTTTTCATGGGACCAGTAAGTTAATATCCAAAGTAAAAGAATGAGACAAAGTATATCAATGTATGAAAAGACTAAACTTGTAATACTGAGTAGTACTGGAGCACCTAAAAAAATCTAAATGTAGCAGTCATTCAACTTATTTAAAATATGACTTTAAATAACCAGAAATTTCCAAGATAATCTATAAATAATAATATCACAGCAAACTAGACCCTAACATCTACCAAATATTTACATGAACTTAGATGATTTGTGATTAAATTAAGGAAAACATAAAAAATTAACATGGTCTACTAGTCTACTCATTCAAGATTTTTCCAACCTGATTATGCATCAGCCTTATTTCATTTAAAAAAAAAAAAAAGACCTAGCTATCAGCACAGATTAGTGAACTAACAGCCTTTTGAATAAAGCACAAGTTTTTATATATTAATGTAGAAAGCCTTCAGTCAGTACTTGGAAATTATGCTTTAGGTGATTTGGATAATTAAATATATATAAAACGGTAGTATAATAATGAGGGTGATGCTAATGCAATAGTTTTCTAAACTAGTTGTGCATCAACTTTGCCTCACAGTATTGTTTTCATTTCTGACATACTGAATCAGAATCTTTGAGGGAAGGCTTAGGCACCTAGCTTTTTGAAAAACTTTGTAGATGATTCCAGTGAGTCAGGATGATAAGGTGTTGCTCCAGTGCTTAAGTAGACTGAGAGGGAAGGTAAGAAGTAGTTTCAAGGAGGACTAGTAAGTACTGGTCACAAAGGAGGTCCACCATAAACACTTGGTTAAATGAATTACGTAGATAGCTGAAAATTAGATGCTCTATATTCTGGATTAATGACAGGAAAAAGAGGGGAAGAAAGGAGACTGTTCTGTACTTTAAGCACACCATGACAGACACTTGGACAAGGAGGATAACAATAGGAACAGAGGCAACTAGGAAAATTCAACAGATAATGAAAGAGTAACTGGTATCTAACTAGAAAACGTGAAGTAACATAAAGGAAAAACCCAGATGACTTAAAGTGCAAAGGAGATGGCAGTAAAGAAGATGAAAAGCTCAATGTGAATAGTTTAAGGTCATAGTCAAGTGAAAATAATTTTTAATAAGTTATTTAAATGCCAAGATTAGATGTTACCCTATTTCCTTTTTCTCTCTTAAAACCCTCATGCTCTAAATCATTACATTCTTATTACTTCATATCCTGATTTCTTGACTTCATCCCCTCTTCATTCTATTGCACAAGTCTATAAAAATCTTCACTTGGATTATGATAATAGACTCCTAAAGTGGTCATTTTGCTCCTCATGTCCACTGTGATAAGCAGCTTTAAAGAACGATCTCAATGAATAATGCCTCCCTAGTATTCATGTTCTTGTGTAATCCCTTCCTCAAGTGTGGGCTGGACCTAGTAACTCATTCCTAACAGAGGAAGACAAAAGTGCTGAGATGTCACTTCTAACAGTAGGTTCAAAGGACTCTGGCTTTCATCTTGTTCACCTTCCTCTCCTGCTCACTCATAGCTGCCATGCTGAGAGTTATCCAGTGAAGAGGTCCAAGTGGCAAGGTACTGGGGATACCTCTGGAGTGGAACTGAGCCCTCAGTCTAACAACTCTAATGCAATCAATACTATCTACAAGTGCCTCAATGAGCTTAGAAGTAGAGTCTCCCTCAAATGAACCTGGGAATGACTAATACTGGCTGACACCTTGGTTGTTCCCCATGGTCTCTACCTTGAGTTTTAAAGTCCACTTAGCTATGTTCAAGTTCAGTTCCTGAACCAAGGTACTCAGTAAGAGAATAATGTGATTTTTAACTAGCAGGCTTTTGTCTAAATTGTTATACATCCATAGATAACTAATACAACCATTCTTTGTAAAGCTATTGAACTAATCTAAAACCTATAAGCACTTTGACATGGTATATTTTTGACTTCAGGCCCATCTAGCTTCATCTCCTACTGATCACACTGTAAGCTTTGTGAACATAAACATACTGACACTTTACCTTCTGCTATATCCTCCTGTCATGCTTTGATCATGCTGTGACCACTGCTCTTTAATCTTACTTCTATTCCTTTAAAATCTCAAATGTCACCCCTTGTACAATCTATTTCCTGATCCCAAAGTATCAGCCAAAATGTATGAAATGTCCTCTTTGTGCTCTTATTAAAAAACCTGAGATATGTAGGGTAATGTTAGAGGGAAGAAAAAAAAAAAAAAAGCAAGTGAGAGTGGGGTCAAGGAATTTTGACAATGAAAGAATATTGGTTATTTTTCATCTACTCTGAAGAACAGTGTCCGTTTCTATCTACTGTGATGTTACTGAATCGATGAAGAGTACCTGGGTTTATTAAAAAAAGGAAGAGAAAAATATCAAGGTAGACTAAATAAGATACAGTTCAGCCATTATGCTTTTTCTTCCTCCTCTCCATTCTCATTTTTCACCAAATTGAAAAGGTCACAGAATATTTTTATATACCAAATTTATAAATGTTGTTTTCCTACTTTCCTTACTGTATTTCTCAGAAAATGATACAAATGTTCCCCTAGAAGAACTGCTTGAGAATAAGAAAAAAGTATTTTTTCTCTGTATGCCTCATCTATCTATCTATCTATCTATCTATCTATCTATCTATCTATCTATCTATCTATCTATCTATCTATCGTTATTTTGATCACTTCTACTCCAATCATTAACACAAGCAACTACTAATAATGCCAGCATGTATGTGAGATAGAAAATACACTTAAATGAAAATCCTAATACTTGGATTCTAATTCTCCCATTAAATAGATCTGGAACATCAGTTAATTCATCTATAAAGAGAGTGAATTAAATATCTAGATAATTTTTCGCAGCCTTATTTTTCATTCAATAAGAAAAAAAAGGTCAAACTATAAGGAATACTGGGAAGAAAATAAACTTTAGTTTATTCCAATTAATTTATTCTAATTTATAATTATAAAAAATAGCATCCACCAACTGAAATTAGATATAGTGGCAAACTGATATACTTCACAATTCATTAAAATGAATTTTATCAAGTAATTAATACAAGAAGGCAATTATTAAGCACTTCTGTATGTTTTACTAGGCATCACATTTTTTAGAACCAGATGTAAATTTAGAGTTGTGGAAATGGAGGCCTAGAGCACAAAACATAGCTAGTGAGTGGGAGAACTAGAATACTAAGACCAGATTTTTTAACTCAAAATTCTATTGAAAAGTTCATCAAAATGTTATTATATGCCCACCCTGTGTCAAACGTATGCTAGGAAGTGGAAATAAAAAGATAAATAATACACGATACCTTTCTTCAAAAGAATTCCTAACCATTGCGAAAGTCTATATACAGTGGTCAGTGGAAAAAGACAAACTTGTACTTCCCCTCTTCTCCTAAAATTCACTTTTACAACTGTTAGAGGAGTCTAGATTTGATGTAGATGTTCCCATTATGACAGATGATGTATTACTAGAATTAACAGGGAATTTATTTTAAAATTCAGTTCAAAAACATAATGCAGATAATATTAATCAAATTAATATTAGCAGCAAACATTTATTTCAAGGCAAATGAAAGATATTTTGAGTGACACAAGGAAATAACAGAGAATTATACTGTGAATAACAGAGTGAGGCTTTTACTGATTTTGCTATGAAATTTGAAATGGTTACCCACTTAGGTAGAATTAAAATGTTCACATTCAAGAGAAGCAAGCATTTTACCAAAGCACATGGATGTGTCACATTAATTTCTTCAACAGTAATTTTAAAATAATGTCCAGCTGTGGGAGCTAGCTAGGTCATGAAATTGGGGAGAGCGTGGGGAAGAGGAAGGTAGTAGCTAAATCATAAGACAATATTCAATTTAGAACCAAGGTCAATTTCCATAATAACTTCAAAGGTTATAAAAATGTAAAAGAAGTCCATAGAAACTCTACTTTTGCTGTTCAAAATTGTGTTTAGTTTAAAATTCTGTGTACACATTTTTCTGATTAACTATTGTAAAGGGGAATCATAAAACAAATTTCACCATGGATCTATCTAGCCATAATGAAAGGATATGGGGAAAAAGACAAGCTTAGCAAATTCCTGACTGAGCTAAGACTTAAAGCTGCATCCAAACCCAAAAAGTAAGCATTTGGAAACAATTAGAGGTTCACTTCTGGTTGTCTAATTCAATTCTAGCTTTAACAATGAACCATGATTTTGCTAGCATATATAAAAAAGAATGAGTCACTGGTATATGAGTTTACCAGTAAAATAGTGTAATGTCGATCTTCAAAAGCAGAAGCTAAATCAAATTTATAATCACAAGTATAAAATTAATGTGAAAGCTTAAACACTAACAGATTAAATAAGCAACTGCTAGTTATTACTCTTCATTGCCAGTAACTTTGCAAATGAAAATCTATTCAAATCTTAGTTCAAGGAGCTTTTAGTGAAAGTCTCACCATTTCAACAGTAAATAAAATTATCTAACAGTAATTATAAACAGAGAGGAGGGTGTATATTATGGGAACTACTGAAGAATAATCAACTAGTGATAATCATCATACTTAACAATAAGATATTTCAGAGTTGAAACAAACTATTAATTAGATCTGAGAACAAACATCAAATAATAATAATTAAAACATATCTACTGATTAAACATTTTGAATTGGCTTATGCACTAAATCTTCCTGATATATCAGGGGTTCTGATAATCTACAGAGAAAGAAAGCTATACTTTCTAAAAGAATGCATAAATTTGATGGTCTGATATATGTCATATACTTAAAAATATGTACTAGTCAAAAAAAAAGCCAAAAAATTGCCATCTTGACACGGTGACTCTCTGGTAGATTGTAAATATGCAATCACATTTGCATAAATACAATTATTCCATAGTGATGAACAATTACCTATTGACCCAAAATTTCATAAGCCTAATAAATAATGATAAACCCAAAACCACAGGGATTATGGTTTAGCTCACAATTACAGTGAGTTTCCAAAATCTATTGCTTTAGTCAATGCATATTTATAAGAGTACCTACTGAATGATTCTGAGACCCTAAAATACCCCTAGAACTTGGAACCAAAGTCATAAAAAAGTTATCCTTTCCCTTAAACTTCTGGAACATAATTATAACACCTAATACATCTGGACTTTGAAACAAAAGCATTAGCAAATAATGCCAAATTCATAAATAATAAGTAATGTCTTGTTTAGACAACATTTAATATTTTTTACAGTGCTTTCATAAAATTTTTCTAATTTGAGTCTCATAACAATCTTAAGTAACCTTAAGAAAAATATTCCATTTTGCAATTGCAGAATGTCAGATGAAGGCAAAACCTTAGATCATTTAGGCCAATTCCCTCATTTTGCAGAAGAAAACAACCCAAAACCCTGTTGGAGAGATTAAGACAACTTATTCTTTGTTATACACACTGGTAAATGGCAGAGTTGAACATGATAATCCAAGGCTAAAGCTCCTTGCACTATACCTCGGTGTCTCATGGTATTAAGTCCACTAGAGTCAAAGATCATGTCATATTCTTTATACTCCTAGTGCCCAGCACAGTGCTTGAAATATAGGAAGCTCTTGACACTGCTGTATGGACAATCTTTCAAAATTTCAAACACTAGTGAAGATTATTACAATACAGGCTGGGTCTTGTTTGACATAACTGTCAACCCTTCATAGTAACAGCTAAACAGCAAAATAGCAGAGTCTCTCAATTTAGTCACTCCAAAAAAAGAAATCCCTAACAAGTAACAGCAGATGTATCTTACCCTCTATTCAAATACAGGTAAGGAAGAATTATACTTAAGCAGCAGCAAATCAGCATTCTTAATTCTTGGCAGTTTATTTTCTTAGTAAAAGCTCTTTTCTTTATTTTCATGAGTAAGAAACTAAAAACACACCAGGAATATAAGAAAAATATTCAACGATGTATTATCAACCCATGAAGAGCAAAGATACAAAGGAGAAAAATGAATGTGAATTCACAATAAAAGTATCTTATTAAGAGGTACGGAACTAGGAAGAGACATTGGAATCAATGAAGCAAGATGTTAAAAAACTCCACAAAATAGACACAGTTTTGAAAGAAGAATGGGAAGAATAGGCAGGGATAAATTTAAATTACTCACAGTAAATATGGTAATATTTGAACTGAAGAGATCTAAGGAACCTCCGCACCACCAAGCGAAGCAGTGGCTAGATTAGCATGGTAGTGGCAATTTGGCAGTACCCTTTGGTGGTGATACCAGATGGAGAGAATTCTAATGTTACCAAAATAAAAAAATAAGCAAATTAAAAAAAAAAAAGTGAAGCAGGACCCTATTTAGAAAAACAAGATGAGACAGCAATAAATATTTCTGAAGACTATCAAAATCGATAGCTTTAGTGATTGCAAGTTTAGCTCAGAACAAAGGGCCTTAGGCAACCAAAGTGCTCCAGGTTCAACAAGGCTATTGGGAATGAGCTAACCAGTGTGTATTTAGTTCAAGTTTAAAAATGGTAGATTTGTAACTGATCCAATCTCTGCAGTGTTCAAATTTCATCTTTTCCTCACAATTATTAATAAGCTTTGCTCTAGATGGCTGAGTGTATTCCTCAGAAGAAATTCAATATCCAGAAAGGATACTGGAGAGAGGTAGAAAAGAAAATCATCAAAAGTGCAGCTACACCTTTGACTTCTTTTTCTTTTTAAAATTTTTCTTTTATTTTGGTGTAGAAGTAGTAGAAAAACTGGGGTATAGGCCAGAGGAATGTGTGTGTTGGGGAGAGGGGAGAGGAGATTTGAGAGGATCACCAGAGACAGAGTGGGAGCAGCAGGTGAGACAGGAGAGGTCTGCTGCACCATTTGTTGGTTAGCTCCCTGACTGGGGATTGAACTCAGGTTGCAGCAGTGATAGTGCTGAGACTTAACACCTAGGCCACCAAGGGAGACCCCCTTTGACCTCTTAAATAACAGTGGTAGAACTTATCTAGGGCTTGGTATAGGGTCCAGACTGACCTACTGAGAGTTGGTAGTAAGATGTACCTTTCCAAAAGGTCAAGAAATGGTCATTCCATAGTAATTACCAGGAAAGACAGCAATGAACCCTATTTCTTCTCCTCTTTCCCGCTCTTCTCTTTCCTTTCCCCTCTGATGCTGAGTGAATGAGGGTCAGGTAACACGAAAAAAGAACACATTATAATCATAAGAAAGATGCCACTTAACTGGATGGTGTTTGCTTCCTAGTAGCATTCATTTTAAGAAAGAAGATAAATACATGTGGCAGATCTGTTTTATATTTTATACATATTAATCCATTTAATCTACACATAACCAAATTATGAAATAGGTGTTATTACCGCCCTGGGCTTTTCTTTGTTGTGAGGTTTTTGATTAGTGCTTCAATCTCCTTAGCAGTTATGTTTTGTTTTTAAATTTTTTCATTATTCAGCCTTCAATAAATTCTGTATGAAAAAGAATTTGTCCAAGTCCTCCATTTCACCCCCATTTAATGTAACTGGTGTTCACGTGGCAACTATCTTCAAGATGAAAGTTTCATGTTATTAGAAATAAATTAATTTCTTCTAGGTTATTCAACTTGTTAGCATATAATTATTCACAACAGTACCATATAATCCTTTTTATGTTTGTGATATCAGTAGTAAGATATCCTGTTTTATTTTTAATTTTAGATATTTGAGTCTTTTTAGTTTAGCTAAGGGCTCAATATGTCAATCAGAAAAACCAGCTTTGGGTTTTATTGATTTTTCTGTTTTCCTAATTTACATTTCATTTATCTCTTCTACTTATTACTTTTCTCCTACCAACTTTGAGTTTAGCTTGTCTTTTTCTAGTTCCTTGAGGTTTATGATTAAGTTGCTGATTTGTTTTTTTCCTCCTTAATTAGGCATTTATTGCTATGAACTTTCTTTTCAGTACTGCTTCTACTGAAGTGCAAATGTTTTGGTATGTTGTGATTTTCTTTTTATTTGCAGCCAAATATTTTCTAAATTCCTTTGTAGTTTCTTCTTAGACCCATTGATTATTAAAGAATGTGCTAAATAATTTCCATCTATTTCCTGTTTTCCTTCTGCTAGTAATTTCTAGTTGTTTTTTTTTAAAGATTTATTTATTTATGCACACAAATGCTGGGGTACAGGCCATAGTCGCAGGAGGTGAGAGGATTCAGCAGAGACAGAATGGGGAGCAGAACAGGCAGATCAACCAAAATACAACTGCTGAGGGGAGCAGCGGGCGAGGCGGGAGAGGTCTGCTGCGCCGGTGGGTCCCCGCCCTGGCTGGGGATTGAACTCGCACTGCCATGCGGCGGATGCTTCACAGTGCGACACTCAACCCGCTGTGCTACCAGGGAGGCCTGTAATTTCTAGTTTTATTCCACTGTGGTCAGTGGAGATTTTTTTTTTTCAACCCTCTGATATTTGTTAGGACTAGTTTTGTGATCCAATATGTAGTTTACCTGGGAGAATGTACCATGTGCAAACAAGAAGAATGTATACTGCTTGCTATTGTTAGATAGAGAATTCTGTATGTGCCATGTATTTAGGTACTCATATATTTATAATTTTTTTTAAAGATTTATTTATTTATGCATACAAGCACTGGGGTACAGGCCAGACTTGTGGGGGTGGTAAGAGAATCCACCAGACAGAGCAGGATGCAGAACAGGCAGATTAACAGAAACACACTGCTGAGGGGAGCAGTGGGCACAGCAGGAGAGGTCTGCTACGCCATGTGGGTCTCCTCCCTGGCTGGCGGCAGGGATCGAACTTATGCTGCAGTGGCTGTGGTTTGCTTCACAATGCATTGCTTAACCCACTGTGCCACCAGGGCGGGCATCACATATATTTATAAATGTTATAGCTACTTGGTGAGCTGCACCTTTTATCATTACACCGTGTCCTCCTTTGTTTCCTATGTGGCAGTTGTCCTAAAATCTTTCTTGTCTGAAAAAAATATAGTAGTCCTTTCTTTACTTATATGCTGTATTCTTTCTGTCCTTTCCCTTTTACTCATTTCATTAAATCTAAAGTGAATTTATAGGTAGAATATAACTGGATTTTGATCTTCTGATTGAGTCAGTCTGTTTTTAATTGCTGCCTTAATCTATTTACATTTTTTATCTCTCTTTTTTTTAAAAATTTATTATTTATGCATACAAGAGCTGGGGTACAGGTCAGAGTGGCGGGAGGTGAGAGGATTCACCAGACAGAGTAGAGAGCAGAACAGGCAGACTGACTGAAACACACTGCCAAGGGCAACAGTGGCCGAGGCAGGAGAGGTCTGCTATGGCATGTGGGGCCCCTCCCTGGCTGGCAGCAGGGATCGCACTCGTGCTGCAGTGGCTGCAGTCTGCTTCATAGTGCATTGCTTAACACAGTGCGCCACCAGGGAGGCCCCTGTTTACATTTTTTAAAAAGATCTATTTAAAAAAATTTATTTATGCATACAAGAACTGGGGTGTAGGCCAGAGGTATGGGAAGTAAGAGGATTCACCAGAGACAGAGTGGGAAGCAGAACAGGAGGATCTACTGAAATACACTGCTGAGGGGAGCAGCCAGTGAGACAGGAGAGGTCTGCTGAGTCATGTAGGTTAGCTCCCTAACCAGGGACTGAACTCATGCAGCAGAGGCTGGTGATAACTTGATAGATTGATGGTGCTGATACTTCAATCTCTGTGTCATTAGGGAGGCCCTGTTCTGTTTACATTTAATTTTTGGTAGGGAAGAACTTACTATCACCATTTTGTTCACTGCCTCTGTCTTTTAGTTCCCCCTCCTCTTTCTTCTTACTGTCTTTGTGTTTCATTGATAATTTCGCAGTGATACTTTGATTCTCATTTCCCTTTGTGCGTATTTTAGATATTTTTCTTTGTGGTTATCATTTGCCATTGTGGTTATCATTGCTACTGTGGTTATCATTTCAAATTACTCTTTTCTTGATGCTTTCAAGAGTCTCACTATACACGTGTTTTTTGACAGTGATGAGGATGTATCTTCATGCAGTTATTTTTAGATTTATCTAAATAGTTTATAAAGTTCCTTGAATTTGTACATCAGTTTCTTGCTTAAATTTGGGAAAGTAGTGGTCATTGTTTTTTCAACTAGGCTCTTACTTTTCTTTTTCTTTATTTTCTGGGATTCCCATAACCATGTGTATTCCATAAATACTTCAGGCGTTCTTCATTTTAACTCACTGTTTTTATTTTGATTTTCTACTTTCATAATTTTGAAAGTCCTATCTTCAAGACTTAAAAACTTTAGGTCTAAGATATTTTCTTTTGTCTAATGTAATTAGCTAATGATCATTAGTATTCTGTTAGATAGAAGGAGAAACAGAAAATTCTTCTTTAGTCATGATTTTAGTGGGAATGCCTTTGGTATTATCCCATTAATAAAGATAATGATGTTAATTCATTCTTCTCTTGGTCAAATCTGTCCTTGAGTCCCTCCAGTGAATTTTTTAATTCAGTTATTGTATCCCTTAATTTCATAATTTCTGTTCATTTCTTTTCCATAGATTCTTTGTTAAAGTTCTCATTTTGCTTATGCATTATTTTCCTAACTACATTTAGTTGTCAATCTGAACATCCTCTTCAGTTGAACATCCTTTTGTCAATCTGAACATCCTTTCAATTAAACATCCTTTTCTTTATGTGGTAGTTTATGTCTGCTTTCCTTCCATGTTTCCTTTTTATAGGTTGGAATTCTAGAAATCATTTGTAATCTTTAACTGTGTCAAAGTTAATGGTTTCTTCATATTTGTTGCTTTTTACTTTGGGACTTTAACATCTGAAAAATTAGCCAAGTCTCTAGACTGTTGATCTGGTTTAATAAAGGGAAGACTTTATCAAAATAGCCTAGTTAGCAATTCTAGAGACCACTCAAGTCTTTTTCTGGGTATATGTTCTCACTCGGCTTTTCGAAAGGTTATGGATGTCTACTCAAGTGCTCCTCCTGGTGTCTTTCTGCAATAGTGCAGCTTTCACTGTTGTAAATCATAGTCCTCGTGTTCCACCTACTGTTTGTTTGTAACACTGCACATCCCAACAGTTGATTTATTTACTCAGGGATGTCCAACCTGGAACCCCATTTGTCACTACTTAGAAACAAGCAAAAAAATAATAATAATAATAATAAAAAAATAAAGGCATCAGACTATTCAGCAACTCCCCCTATCAGTTTCAGATACATTCAACTTCTTTCCCTCCCCAGGGAAAAGGTGTGAGTTGGGGGTTTCTCTAAAAAACAATGGACCCTGAGTATGTGTGAAGGGGGTTTCCAGGGAACTCTCCAATTGGCTGGTTTACCACTAGGTTGGTATATAAGAATCTTTTAGCTGCTTTCTGGATTGTTCATAGAGATATTTTGTCAGTTTGCTGTATTAAAGCCCTGTCTCTATGAAAAGAGAGCATGGAGCTTCCTATTCAGCCATCTTGCTGGTGTTATTTCCCCCTCATTCTTGTTCTTTTTATAAAGCCTGCAAAGAACTTTATTTGTAATTTCCATTCTTCTCGATCTTTGACTATAACAAATAACGACACAAAGGATAACCTTAAATGAAATATATTCCTTTATATTTTGCCAATTTACCTCTAGGATACATTCCCAGAAATAGGACAGCTTAAGTAAAGGTAAAGGCACAGTTATTTATGGTTAATATTGTCAAATTTCTCTCCTTAGAAGTAATACCATTCTCATTTTTTAAGTAAGTCTAATGGAATGTGATACAAAGAGTGTATAAGATATATAATCAAAAAGTGAATTCTATGTAGAAGTATACAGTCTTCACAAAGATGTCTCTCTAGTTCAATATTATTAGTGTTTAAAAGTAGAAGCTCCTTATCAAAATCCCACTGATATTTATTCCAGAGAGAAAAAAATACCAGATCCTCCATTTTCATATGTATTGATCCCTAAAACGGACCAGATTGACACAACTATTCATCAAGTTATTGAGAGAAGAAATGGCAAAGGGGAAGAGGTGGAGATTTGCTCAACTCAGAAATTTCTAAATATAGGGATTGTTTATTGATGGTTAGGAGAACTGAATGAGTGCCTGACACTTATCTTCAAAACCTAAGGAAGTGTCAGGGACAAATTCCTTTCACCATTACCACACGTACTCTCTTCATTCTAATATTTCCAAGACCACCTACCAACCTTTCTTAACAAAGGTTACTCTTCTGAACCATCAAAAACAAAATAATTTCACTATTTCTCAGTCCCTTCAGGAATAACACATTACTTGTACTTCTCTAGATGTATTCATGAAAAGTTAACAGTTACACACAGTTGGTACTTTAGAGCACGAGGGCATTCTCTCCCAGAATGCTGGCTGAAAAGGTGGTTTTTATACATTGGTATTATTAATGCTCCTACTTTGGTGACTTTGTAGTGTACAAATATAATTACGATATAATAATGTTCCCATACATTAAATTTTAAAATGTGAACATATATATATAGATATATATATGAATGTAAGAATGTAAGAATGTTGGGAAAATGTTTATCTTTATGTCAGCCCCCAAAAGTATAGTTCAAAAACTATAACCACTTAAAAAGCAAACCACAAAGGAAATTGTAAGGCAACACCCAAAACCATTTAAAAAAGAAAAAAATTCCACAATTTTTTGTATATATGACTACTTGAAGATACAGTAGTATTTTGCAAGTTAAAAAAAAATGCTTACTTTTTACTTATGCTAGGCCACAAGTAATTATCTATTTAACCACTAAATCAAACAAGATTTATTAAATCAGTATTGGTCCAAATCCTGTATTCATGAACAATGGCCTATGATTTAGAATTCAAGTGTACAATTTTGCTTCATTAGTATATATTGTTTCCATTCACATGTATTTCTGACCATTTCCTATCATTTTAAAGACTGTATTTTAGTATGTTCTCCAGAAGTTGGGTTATTTTTTTCCTTTATATTACAAATACATACATACACACACACTATTTGAAAGCCCTTTGCATCTAACAAAAACACAATTTGTTTTGTCTGAAATGCTTTTTTCATATTTACAAATGATTATAGTAAAAAGGTACTAAGTACAAAATGGTAACTTGTGAGAATTTTTTTTTTTTAAAATCCAGCAAGGCTTCAGAAATACACCACTGACATAGCTTATTTCTGCATTCTGTTTATGTATTTTTCCTGTCGTATAGTTATTATATAGTTACCATTTTATTTAGGTGAATTAAAAATCAAGTTACAGGTCTATATTAATGGTATGACTTTTATATCAGTATAGTTAAAGCTACAAGTAATTGTTTAGATTTCTGCATATAAGTTATGTATCTACTTTGAATCCAATTCAATTTAGTAGTGGGAGGGGTGAGAACAAAAGAACTCTAAAATCTTTAAAAGGAAGTCTATTTTTCAGAAGATTAAAAAAATACAATTTCACTGCCATACTCAATCTGCTGCTTTACATTGGGAAACAAACTTTCCACAGCACCAAATTTATATCACCCTTGCCTGTGTTAGAAAATATTAAGAGAAAAATGTTTTTCTAAGAAACAACTTTCACTGTGAAAGTGGTAATAGAACATGGCACAACCTAAAGGGATCGATAGACCTACATTTTCAAGGTATATTCTCAACTGAGGAACATTTAGATCTAAGAATATATAGAAAATGTCACGATGACTCTTGTTCAATTGCAAAGGTAAGGAAGTAATTTTCTTCATCTTTAATGTTAATGCAGCTTTTTAATGTGGTGGATTACTGTAAAAAAGGTGTGTGTTTACTAATTCATATTGTGGAAACACTGAGTGGGAAAAGAACTAAGTAAGAATTCCCTGTCTGGAATTAGAGAAAGCAATTATATGAGGTTGAATTTAATTTGACTCAAATCCAAAGCGTATCAGTCTTTTGTCTGGCAGTGTCAGGGGTTGACTTAAAACAACAAAGAAACAGTTCGCCCTCCTGCATCTTAAGAGAGACAGTAAGACAACTATTTCAGTATAGTAATAACTAACGGCCATGAGAGGAGTAGAAGATAGTGTAAGTATCCTTAACCCAGTCTGAGACGTGTAAAATATAAACTGGAATGAGTGAGAGAAAGACTGAAGAAGTAAATGGGTAATATCATGAAACCTGACTAAGGACATTAACCTTAGAGTAAGAAATAGTCACTGAAGAATTTAAAGCAAAGTAATATTTCCATGTAGCATAGTATTTCTCAAAGAAAGATCACTTTGACCATAATGAAGAGTTTAGGAGGGAGATAGGTCAAACTCTTCCAAGTAAGCAAGAACAGGAGAATGATGGTAATAACAGTGGAGACAAAGCAAAGTGAATTTAAGATCCAACTCTAAGAGGAATTAGAAACAACGGAAAATTAAAAAACACAGAAAATGAAATGATCACTAACATGCAAATAAAGAGGTACATAAGTAAGTCATCAAATCTATCAGGAGTTAAGTTTCACAGACTATGTAACACATAAGTTGTATTTCTAAGGCAGTAAGATTTCCAAAAATGAGAAAAGGCATCCCAAATTTTCTAAGAAACTTTCACACAGCAGTTACTACCTAATAAAAATCATTTACAGTTTTAAAAAATAATCTGTATGTTTAAAATGTATATCCTGTCTTTAAAGCAAAGTAAAAAATCTTTAGGACTAATTGACAATTCACAAGATTATAATTTCAGTTTATTAAACTAAACAACTATATATGCTCTAAAAATCACCACTGTTTGCCCTCTAGCAGGTCTTTGTTGTTATTAAAAAAGACAGTTTTACTGACAATGGAATCATATGGATAAATAAAAACAATTAAATCAAGATATGTCTATATAAATAATTTAAGAAGGAAATAAGCGCACATGTTATTCTAATATTTGGTAAAGATAAAAACAATAAAATGTTTCTTAGGGTGAGACAAATTTGTGAGATGATAATATACAATATAATTCAAGTATCTACTGAGGATTTACACACACATTTATGTAAATATTAACCCTACGGAGGCAAAAGAATTAAAAAAATTTTCCTCAAGAATTTATGATCTAGATAAGGAGAATAGACATAAATATACCTGAGTATTTTTATAAAACTTCAATGATTTGATTTTATAAGTGAAAAATAGTTGTAAAGGAGATTTTACTAATCATTTGCATTTGATAATACAATATATTTAGGTCAATAGAATAAAATTCTAAACTATAGTTTTATGTTTGCAATGTTCTACTCTATAAACAGTGTTAGATTACTGCTGACTGGAGTTACATGCCAAAAAGACTAATTGCTAAATACGAAAAAGAAACATCAAACCCTTGGCAAATAGAAAAAAACTAGGAAGATGAGAAATTACCTCCTAAAAAGTTGTTAAAAGACCAAAGGAAAAACAACACAGTAATTTAGATCTGTAATTTAAATAGAATATTTATCAGCTCTCATTTTAATACTTGAAAGTAACAAATTAACACTTACCTTACAACTATAAGCATGGCTATCAGGATTGAACAAATTGGATCTGCTATCATCAGACCAAAATTTTGCATCATGATGGCAGAGGCAATCACCCCGATGCTTCCAAGTGTATCTGCCAGGATGTGTAAAAATACACCTAGAAATAAAGCATAGCCAGAATCAAAACAACCTTTTCTGATCAAATGGAAATACAAATCTCTTAGAGCTACATTCTTGATTTTAACATATAGAAAATCAATTCAAAAATTAATAAAAATGTAGATTTGCTGTCATAGTAAGTACCTTTGAGAATTCAATTAATCTTTCCTTTTTGAAATGAGCAGGAGTTAAAATATACGATTTGTAAATTACACTCACTCTTAATATTCCTTACTATTTTGGGTAATATAAGTAGAGAAATAAACTGATTTTGTACATTCATCTCTGGATGTCCAGAATGAATTAATAGAGTACAGAAATGAATTAGTAATTTGTTAGGAAAAAAAAACCACATAATAATCAGTTTTTAAGTACAAATACATGTACATACAGAGCCCTCTGCTGGTAATTAAAATTCTGACCATTTGAGTATGGTATTTCCTCTGAACTATAACTCTGTTACTCCTGATATACTTATTAATTATCCTGAAGGTTTTATTACTTAATGTTATACCCTAAGCTCGTACTTGATATGAACAGAAGGATTTGAATATTTTAAGGCAGATATAATCTGATTTTGAAATTTGTATAATTAAAATACTAAATTTGGGCCTCCTAGGTGGCCTAAGGTTTAAGTCTCAGAGCCCTCACTGCTAAGGCCTGAGATCAGTCCCTGCGAGGGAGCTAACCCACATGGTACAGCAGAGCTCTCCTGTCTCACCTGCTGTTCCCCTTAGCAGTGCATTTCTGTAAATCCACCTGTTCTGCTCCCCACTCTGTCTCTGGTGAATCCTATCACCCCCTTGCATCTCTGGCTTATACCCCAGATCCTCTAACAAAGAAACAAAACACAACAAAACAAAACATATGTATAACTAGTACAATACTGATATTCTAATTACCAAAAAAACAGATATAGGGGCCTCCCTGGTGGTGCAAGGGGTTAAGTGCAGTACTATGAAGCTATCTGCAGTCATTGCAGCATGAGTTCCATCCTGAGCTAGCGAGGTGACCCACATGGCGCCACAGACCTCTCCTATCTTGCCTGCTGCTCCCCCCAGCTGTGTATTTCAGTAGATCTACCTGCTCTGCTCCCCCCTTCTGTCTCTGGGGAATCCGCTCATCCCTTTCACCTTTGGCTATATCCCAGTTCTTGTGTGCATAAATAAATAAATCTTAAAGCAAAATCAGGTATAATATTGACATGTAATAATTGCCTGGAAAAGCACTTAAAAATGTCAAGAAATTTAATAAACATTACTTTTGAAACTAACAATAAATCATTCAACATTTAAATCTTTAATAGGTAAAATTTACTACATAGCAAAACATTATATCTTAAACTTCAAGTTAGGAAATTTTGGAGTAAATACAAAACGCATGTATCCACTTTATTTTACTATGCATCAGATGATTAAAGACAAATAATTATTTCTAATTGTAAAACAAAGATCTACTTAAACTTAAAAACATTTTTTAAAAATTAAAAATGAAATTAATGAGTCCATTTGAACCTGAATATACTCTAGGAAAATACACTTTATCAGCTGCTGTGTAATTCTGCATCAGGTATCATACCAAATGTAATTCATCCCTCATTACCTAATATACCTTTTCATTTGTATAGAGTATTGACCTTTATAACATTTCTTCAAAAAGCTAACGGCTCTTTTCCTGTAACAAAAATACTAGGTCAGAAAATCACTTAATGAAAGAAAACCAATTATCTGGGGCATTTTAAATAACAAAAAATAAAGTGTTGGGGCACTTAAAATTTTAAAATAAAACTGGAGAAAAATGCACACTGAAGTAGACTAAGGGTTCCAAAGTTTCAAAACTTTCATGTTTTACGTGATTATAAAACTTTATACTCTCTAATTAGTATTTTGGTAGGGTAAGAAATAAAAATAACCCTAAAAACTGAAAGAAAAAAATAGAGAATGTTTTTGATTTTCCTTTGATTAGAAGATCCCTGCTACATCCAACAATTTGCTGACCTGAAAACTGGGTTAGTCAGCAAGTGTCATTAACTAAGTCCTTCTTACTTCCCAGTAACAGTCTGAAAAGGAAACTCACGAAATAAAGAAATCTAAATTAACATGTTTAACTTACATAGAAGTTGAAAGCCTTACAAGTCCTCTAGGATACCAATATTTTATCAATGGCCTAGAAAGCTAAAAGCCACATTGAAGAGGCAACAAATAACTAAAATATTTATGTATGAATTTTAAATCCTTCAACTATCTATGCTTCAGCCACCATTATTGGATGGCTACTCAGGAACTATAAACTGGTTTTCACAATAACATGTAGAAAAGGATAATTAGGGAGACAAGTCTATCTTCCCTCCCCTCAGTTTGTGATGATTTTCAAAACAAAAAATTGACTCATTCAAAACTAAGTTATAGCATTAGATATGGATGTGTTACATATATTCTATCTCAGCAAACGTGGTTCTAAAACGATTCTCTATTTCGCAAATGGAAAACTAGTGACTAGAAGACAGATTTAAGTCTCCTGAAATTAACTCAGTATAGAGGAACATAAGCACAGGGGGAAAAAAAATAAATAAAATAAGAGCTATATCAAGAAATATGAGAGAAAAATAGGTGTAGTAGAGATTGAATCACAAGCTATTGAGGAAAGTCAAATTGAAGTCAAAGTTAATAAAGGCAGGAAGATGGGGGAGGTGGGAACTAGGAAATCCTTTTTTTTTTTAAAGATTTATTTATTTATGCATACAAGCACTAGGGTACAGGCCAGAGGTGTGGGTAGGTGAGAGAATCCACCAGACAGAGCAGGGGGCAGAACAGGCAGATGTACTGAAACGCACTACTGAGGGGAGCAGTGGGCCAGGCAGGAGAGGTCTGCCTACGCCATGTGGGTCACCTCCCCAGCCGATAGCAGGGATCGAACTTATGCCATAGTGGCTGCGGTTTGCTTCATAGTGCATTGCTTAACCTACTGCACCACCAGGGAGGGCCCAGGAAATTCTGACAAGGAACTCTAAACAGAAATTCAGAGTCAAAGATGGGTTCACATCCCAAAAAGCAGACTGCTGTATAGTTCATAGAATTTTGTGACATACTGCCTTATGTGACATGTAAATTCTTACTTTGGTGTCATCATTTGATGCTCATGATACAGACAAGGTCTCACTTTGTATTTGTATTTTATTTTTTAAAATACAATATACTTCAATTTTTGGGTGATGATTTTATTTTTTTAACACTTTAACTAATTTTTATATATTTTACATCATTGTTCATTTTTGTACAATGTTTGCTTTCTACCCTCAGGTGTAGTCCCTAGAGAATTCCCACCACCAATTCACCCGTGCACCATCGCCACAGTCCCTTATGCTCTTCCCTCCCGTTGTGATACCTCTCCCTCCCCTTCCCCTGCAGAATGTCTGTGATTTATAGTTGCCTATTTTTTTTTGTTTTTTAAATTATTATTATCCCCGCCCCCCGTCCCTTATTTGGTTCCCCTATATCCATCCTATAAATGAAGCCATCCAATATGTTTCTTTTTCCTTCTGTCTTATTTCATAATTAAGCATAATTCTTTCTAGCTCTATCTATGTTAATGTGAATGGCATGAGTTTATCTTTGATTGCTGAATAGTATTCCATTGTGTATATACACCATGTATTTTTGATCTAGTCATCATTTTGGGGGCACAATATACTTTATTTTGCAGAGCAGTTTTAGGTTCATAGCAAGACTGAAAGGAAAGTAGTTATTTCCCACACATTCCTTTCTCCATTGTTAACATTCCCTACCAGGGGTACATTTGTTACAATTGATGAAACTACACTGACATTGACAATTGATAATTTACATCAAGACTCACGTTTGGTCTTGAACATCTTGACATGTTTGTATGCATTACATTCTTAGTTCCCAAGTTTCTACCTCATTAGTATATACTGATTATTATTCTTAGAAAAATTATTTAACAATAAAATGAAGGCAAACATACTACTATGGTACTAGTATAAGCATAGGCATGGGTATCATTTGAATGGTAGAGTGTCCTGACTATTTTAATCTTCTCATTAAATCTGAGGAAATAGTCAAGAAGCATTTAAAAGAATATCTGCTAATATACCTAATGGAATAAAAATTAGGAAAGCTAACATTTTAAACATAAATACCGTTTTCTTGAAGAAAAACTTCAGATAAGCTCAAAATTACAAAATCAGTTTTAGAAAACTAAGACATATAAATTGCTTGTCCTACCTTGTAAAATCTGTCTGCTGGGTCCTGTTGCTTCTTTTAGAGAGGGACCATCTGTAGAAAGGTAAATAATTTTAAAACTTTTTTTAAAGTACTGATTCAATTCTTTCGAATCGGAATACTTTTCATTCAAATGTACTGTGAAGGCTGCATCACTATATTGCTACATCAGACCTATAAGTTATATTTTTAATTTAATATAGTAATTTAATGGAGATACACATGGCACTTTAAAAATACATCAATATAGAAAATACTATATCAACCAAACTGGTGAAAAAATAAAGTCCCAGGAAATTAAAGTCATCATGAAAGTCTTCTAATACTCATAACACACTTAGATAGCTTCAATGCTAATTTTACGATTGGAAAATTCAAAGAAAACAAATCTGCTTAAAGTTTGTAAGAAGTCTTAGAAATGAAACCAGGATAGTACCCAAGATAAATGACTTATGTAGTTTTCCAGTGGTTCTACTGATCGGTGGCTATGGCATGCTTTCACAGGAGATATTTAAAATACTTTTTCATTTTGCTTTTACGATGAAGCAATGAAAAAATACTGCAATCTCTATACTCAAATGTTTTTAGTAAAGCATGCAGGATAGGTAAACAATATGAAAAAGGAGCAGTATTCGTTAAAAGAAATCATCAGGGGGACTGACAGCTCCTGATCGTGACTAACAGAGAGCTGACACTGGGTCATGATTCAGCCCAAGCACTGAAAGAGCTGACATGCCCTAGTCACTAAAGCTCACAGAGCACTGTAACAGTGACAAAGGGGTATAAAACCATGGCTGGACAATGATTTCTGTTTGGATACTGCGCTGTTGTGTTGGGAGAAAGACGCTGCTACCTTGAATATCCCGGCTGATAGTCAAATTCTAACTGTTCTAAAAATCCTGCGTCTGATTAAGATATCAGATTTCTATCTAGAGGTAACAGATCCATTTAGACAGTATTTCTGACACACTTATGTTGACAGTAAATTCAGCTATATTAATATACTAGCTGTAGGACAACAAACTGCCATCTATGTAAAATATGAAGTCTTTCCAGATATAAAATTTATTATCTTTATTAGCCAGAGACTGGCTAGGTTGCTTACTAAACCGATTTGTTCTTCCTATTTGGTGAACAACTAAAGTGCATTTCCCAGGTTCCCTTGATAAGACAGTGTATATAACTGAATTGTAGAAAAGAAAATGAAACATAAACTCTCAGGCTCATAAGAATGTCCCACATGATTTTTATATATTCCTATCTCCAGTTAGGTGCAAAGATTCCAGAAGTAGATTCCAGAGGCTTAGAACCCCATCAAAGGAGGAAGTCTAGATCTCTGAGTTTCCATGGGGAACAGAGTTCCCACTCTCTACTAGATCGACTCAATAAAAAGAAGAATTGGCATAAAAGTGGGGTATAAAGTCTTATGTTTTTGCAAAGTCTTTTGTTTCTAGGAATAAAATATTTTATTTATATATTTTTAGTTAAGAAGTATAATATATACATAACATACTCCATTATTATAAAATTTTCCATTATTATAACTCCTTAAATACCTCATTATTATAAAATTATAAGAGAAAACAGAATGGAAAAAAGAATTAAAACACAAACAGTATACTTTAAAAGTTTTATCTCTACATATTTCTGAATGATAGTGGATTGCATATCATTAAGGTATTTAGAGTCCACTAAATCCATTCAACAGAGTAAAGCAGAAGTTTAATTTCTAAGAAACATGGACTTACCAGGTGATAGCCATCAAAAATTACAATAAAAATATAAAAAATTAAAATCACATTTTATATACCTACAATGGCAATAAATGCTTTATCATACTTTAAAAAATTATGATTTCCCTTTGCTAAAATGCAATTGTTCCTTATTCATGGACTCATTTAAAACAGTGGCATTGTTATCATAAAACTGGAATCTAAAAAAAAAAAACTACATCCAGTGCTTTAAACCTGGTTGATTTCATGATATACTAAAAATAAACTAGTCCTAGGAACCATTTAGTCTGATTTATTAGAAAAAAGTATTGATTACAGTATTTTTTCACAGACTACTTCAACGAGGGGCAGTAACCTGCACAATTTCTGTATATTTGGAAGCTTGTTGACTTGAAAGTCCTCAGGCAGAACTCACCATGTGAATGAAAGTGTCCATGCCCATGAGCATGATCATGGCTATGTGCAGCACCATGTTTCAGTCCTTGACTATGAGCATGATCTCCATGGCTATGTGCCTGATCCAGAGCACCATTAAAGAGGGAATGACTATGTCCATGTCCTAAAAAACAAGGAATAGTGGAAGAAAATTTTTGTCAAAATGCACTGCTAAAAGGTTACAGTAATAATGACATTAGTGAAAAGACCTGGCTCTAAAATCAGATTCAGTCTAATAAAAGTTAACATAATGAAGTATTATAGATTCACTGAAACAAGACTGATAGAGTTCTTACTACAGAGTACAAAAGGGAAATGAAAGAAAAGTAGATTTACTGGGGATAAGTGAGAAGTACTCAGAAATATTTCAAGAGAGTAGATAATGTTATTCAATCATTCAAGAAATAGTTATTTGGGACACACAATGTTATAGACACTGTACTAGGCATAGGGATAAAGTGGTGGACAATACAGACAAAAATATTGACCAATATTTTGCAAAATACCCTCACACATACTATAGATGTATGCATATGGTTGCACTGAAACAGCAGCAGGAAAGTTGCTGCATTTGGTAAAATGTTTTGTAAAATTACACCAAAGATGGCAGAATCCTTAGGGGGGGCGAAAAACCAAAATAATGCAGAATCCTCTCTCCATAGTAGATGATAAACTACTAAACCATCAACGAAACATCTTATACAAGCTTTTCAAATATAGAAAAATTTGCAAAAATCACTACAGTCACAAAAATCCTGAGTACCAGTAAATCAAAGTCAGCACTGCACTGGATGAGAAACATTAGCAATGGGGAGATCAGCATCCGAATGGTGGAGAAGGAATGTTAGCGGATTACTTCTCTCTCCCTTTAAGAATTACTTCTCTCTCCCTTTAAAGCAAAAATATGGGAAAGACAACTAAAAATTAAACATTTCAGAACTCTGGCAATTAACCAAAGCCAAAAAATAAACCTATCCACATTCTGCCTCCTGAGCAGCTCAGCAGAAAGTAACTGAAAGTCAGAAGCACTGCAAGTGATAAATGAAGAGATCTACTTTCTTTTGATGCTTTATTGAAACGACCATCTACAGGCAATGGTAAACACTTGCAGTTCCCTGAAAAAAGTCTCTATTGTCAACGTGGTGGCTATTAGACTCAGAATTCAGCTCTAATAATTCAGTGGTCACAAACTGTAGGAAGTGAATTAGTCGAAAGAAGTAACACAACAAGGAAAACAACAATATCAGTAACAACAAACATTGAGAGGAGATACAATACTCACTATACTATAAAATACCTAATTTTCAACAACAAAAAAATTAAAATATAAGACATTGCTAAGAGGAGAGTATGTCACACATACTTGGGGGGAAAGAAGCAGCAATGAAATGTTCCTGAAAGGAATCCAGATTTTGAACTTAGTAAATAAGGTCTTTAAAACAGTTATAAAAAGGCTCAAAGAGCTAAAGGAAATCATTTGTAAAGAACAAAAGCATAACAGTGATGAACAACAAGGACAGAATATAAATGAACAGACAAAAATTATTCAAGGAATCGAGAAGAATTTCTAGAGCTAAAAAATATAATAAAATATCCACTAGAGGATCCAAAAACATATGTAAGCTGCAATAACAGCAAACTCAGAGACTGAAAAAGATTATTCACTCAGAGAAATAGGAAAAAAATGTAAGAATAGTCTTAGAGACCTGTGGAAATACTAACTGTACCAAATTAAGCCAAACCAAAGTCCTCAAAAAGAGCAAAGAAAAAGAGACAAAAAATACCTGGAGAAATAAATAGATGGGAGCTACCCAAATTTGATGAAAACTACCAATTCACATATTCAGAAGGCTCAGATACTCCAAGTAGAACAACTTCAAAGAACCTCATCTGGGACACAGTTGAATTTGTGAATTGAAAAAGAAATCTTGAAAGTTGTATAGTATGATAAAAATGAGTTACTATATACAAGGGAATTTGAATAAGATTAACTGCTGACTTCTCCACAAAAACCATGAAGGCCAAAAGACCAGTCATTTTTTTTGAAAAATGAAAATGCTAGAAAAATTCAACCAAAAATTCTAAATTCAACTGAACTGTCCTTTAAAGATAAAGAAGAAATTTAGGCATTTCCACATAAACAAAAACATTCCCTGCAAATGAAATGGAAGGACACTAAGCAGTAATTCATATTCACCCAAATATGAACCACTGATAAAGTTAACTATCAAGGAGAGGATAAACAGGTGTTTTTTTTTGTTTTGTTTTTTTTTTTTGCTTATAATGCATTTCTTCTATATGTTTTAAAGGATAATTGCACAAAGCGATAATTATGAAAGTACTGATGGGTTTATAACATAAATACATGTAGGTATTATTAAACTATTATTAATCTGAACCAGACTGTTTTAAGTTAATATGCTATTTGTAACTCCCATGACAAGAAGAAAATAAGTCAAAAAATATGAAAAATGAAAGAAACAACATGAAAATTAAGTAACACTAGCAAACTTAAAGGATTAGAATTGAGAAAGAAAAGGAGAATCAAAAAGGACAGATGATACAGAATGCAAATATTAAAGTAGCAGATGCAAATGCTACCTTAGTAGTGATTATACAATATATAAATTGTCCAAATACCCTGATTAAAATGCAGAGATTGTCAGGATAGATTTTTAAAAAATGATCCAACTATAGATTATTTACATGAGATTTAAAGACTCCAATGAATTTAAAGTAAAAGGATAGAAAGAAAATTACCCACACCAGCAGTAAAATAAAGTTAGAATGACTGTCCTAACACCTAAAAAATAGACTGCAAGTCAAAAGTAACTGTGAGAGATGGTTCCTCCCTGAGGAGGAACATAAGGGAACCAAATAAAGATCAAGGAAAGGAATAAGAACAATAATAACAATAACAGCAATAAAGACACAGAAACCAAAAATGAGGAGTC
>JAGFMF010011828.1:4999954-5070092 GCA_019455555.1 Galemys pyrenaicus
ATATCTTTGTGATCAGACCCTTGTCTGTTGTGTGGAGCGCAAAGATTTTTTCCCATTCAGTGGGGTTTCTTTTTGTTCTGTTTAACGTTTCCTTTGCTAATCTTACAGCATATTTTTCATCAGAAACTATTTAAGCAAGAATGTAATGGAGCATGTCTTTAATTACTCAAAGGGAAAAAAATTCAGCAAAATACATTTCAAAAATGAAGGCAAAATAAAATCTTTTTTCAGACAACCAAAGCTTAGAGAACTCATCGCCAAAGACCTAAGCTAAAGATTTAGTAGGTCGTCCAAGTCAGACTGTATCAGATGAAACTTTAGATTTGTATAAAAATCACTAAAAATGATAAACCTGGGTAAATATAAAAGATACTTTTCTTCCTTTTAATATCTTTAAAATATAATTGAGAGTAGAAAAGCAGTAAGAAAAAATCTACAAACCGAAAGAGGGGTTCTTGGAAATTATCAGGAATTAACAACCCTTAAATAGACTGACCAAGAAAAAAGACTCAAATTATGAAAATCAAGAGTGAAAGAAGGAATTTATAATTAGCCTTGCAGAAATAAAAAGGGTTATAAGTAAATACTGTGAAAAATTATATGCCAACTAATTAGATAATGTTGAGGACATATGAGTTTCCTAAGAAATAACCTAGCCAAACCAACAAAAAAGTAATATAGTTTAGTGAAAGCCAACAGCTTATGAATTAATTTTAAAACTTCCAACAAGGGAAATCCCAAACCCATACTGCTTTGCTAGCAAATTTTACCAAATAAAGAACATTAAATATCAACTCTGCATAAACTCTTCCAAAAAACAGAATATGAAGGAATCTTTCACAAGAAAATAAACTAGAGATTATGTTTTGCAAATACACAAAAATCACCTATAGACTACAACTAAGCAGAATTTGTTCCAACAAATGCAAAGCACGTTTAACATGTGAAAGTCAGTATCATATATAATATCAATGGTCTAAAGGACAAAAATCACATGATCACCTCAATAAAGTACTTGACAAAATTTGACAATTCTTTATAATAAAAACACTCAAAAGTCTCAACACTGTTACTTGTTAAAGATTGTTTTCCTCTAGGAACAGACACCAAATAAGTATGTCTACTCTCGTCATGGCTACTTAATATTGTACTAGACAATCTAACAATAAGGCGAGAAATGTATTAAAAGACACCCAGACTGGAAGGGATGGAATAAAACTATCTCTATTTGGAAATGACATGACCTGGTCTATAAAAAATCTTAAGAACTCTACAAAAACTACTAGAACTAATAAATGAGTTTGGAAAGGTTGCAGAAAGCAAGATCAACATACAAAAATGAACTGTATTCCTAAATAGTAGTGATGAACAAAATGAATTAAAACACTTGCAATTTACGATAACATTGTAAAGAATGAAATACTTAGAAATATACTTAACAAAAAAGGTGAACTTATACTCTATAAACTAATAAATATTGTTGAAAGATATTAAAGAAAACCTAAATAAATGAAAAGACATCTATTTTTTGGGGGGGGTCAGACAATAATCTGTTAAGATGATAATACTTTCCAACTGATCAACAAATTCAACTTACTCCTTTGCAGAATTCCAGATAATGAAGTTGACAAACTAATATTGAAACTCATATGGAAAAGCAAGGTACATAAGAGTCAAAACAATATGGGCGTGGGAGAATGAAGTTGGAGAACTCATGCTTCCCAATTTAAACATATTACAGAGCTACAGTAATAAAAGCAGTGTGGTACTGGCATAAGGAAACCATATAGCTCAATGAAACAGAAATTAGAATACAAAACTAAATCTTCACATTTGTGTTCAGCTGATTTTTGACAAGGGTATGATGCTAGTACAATTCATGATGGAAAAAAATGGTGTTTTCAACAAATGGTGTTGATACAACTGGAAATCCATATGTAAAAAATTATTTAGAAATTTTACTTCATACCATACATAAAAGTTAACTCACTATGGATCAAAGATTTAAACACAGATAAAATATTCACAATCTTGGATTAGCCAGTAGCTTCTTATATATGTCACCAAAAGCACATCAATAAAAGAAAAAACACATAACACAGATGGGATATCAAGGAAATTTAAAAATTTATGTGCTTCAAAGTGCACTATTAATAATGTAAAAAGACAATGCAGACATGGGAGAAAATACTTGTTAATCACATATCTGACAAAGGGCTTATATCCAGAATATATAAAGAACTCTTAAAATGTCAATAAATAAAAACACCTAATTTTAAAATGAATAATTTGAACAGAAGTTTCCCCAAAAAAGACATGCAAATGGTCAATAAGCATATGAAAAGATACTCAATATCATTAGCTGTATTGTAGGGACAAGCAAATCAAAACCACAATGAGGGGCCTCTCTGGTGGTGCAAGGAGTTAAGTCATAGCACCATGAAGCTATCACAGCCACCGCAGCACAATTTTGATACCTGGCCAGGGAGGTGACCCACATGGCACAGAAGACTTCTCTTGTCTCGCCTGCTTTTCCCCTCAGCAATGTATTTCAGTAGATCTGCCTGTTCTGTTCCCCACTCTGTCTCTGGTGAATCCTCTTACCCCCTGCACCTCTGGCCAACACCCCAGTTCTTTTATACATGAAAAAATAAATCTTAAAAAAAAAAAAAAAGCCACAATGAGAAACAATTTCATATCCACTATAGTGGCTATAATAAAAAAGACAACAAGTGCTGGTAAGATGTGAAAAAACTGAAACCCTCATATACTACTGGAATATTATTTGGCAATAAAAATAAATGAAATATCGATATACATAGAACAGAGATGATTTAAAAAACATTAAGCTAAGTGAAAGAAAACAGTCACAAATCATCATATACTATATGATCTCATTTATATGATATGCCCAGAATAAGTAAAACTACATATATAAAGTTTTATTTGAACACAGCTATGCTCATCTATTTATTTATGAACTGCCTATGGCTACTTCTATGCTTCTATGCTTTATCATCTATTTATTTATGAACTGTTTATGGCTACTTCTATGCTTTATCTTAAAGTTCTTTTTTTCTTTTAAGATTTATTTATTTATGCATACTAGAACTGGGGTGCAGGCCAGAGATGTGGTGGGTGAGAGGATTCACCAAAGACAGAGTGGGGAACAGAACAGGCAGAGAGACAGAAATACACTGCTGAGGGGAGCAGTGGATGAGATGGGAGAGGTCTGCTGAGACATGTGGGTCACCTCCCTGGCCAGGGATTGAACTCATGTGGCAGTAGCTGCGGATAGCTTCATAGTGCTGTGACTTAACCCCCTGCGCTACCAGGGAGGCCCCAGAGAGACTGTACTGTTCTTAAAGTCCAAAATATTTACTTTCAACTACTTTGTGAAAAAGTTAGCTAACCTCTGATATAAAGCAAAAATAGTAGTGTTGTATTATGAAATTAAGTGAAAAGTATTATAGTAGCGCAAAAGACAGAAGGAGGAAATAGCAGTATGTTTTTGCAAGATTCTTATAAGACACATGAAGTGACATGTTATACATGTTAGAGTAAACACAGAAAAAAAAAAAAGCCACTAAAAGAAGGGTAGGATATCCTATCCTATCCTGGGGATAGGCTTCTGCACCAATACAAGGTAGGTATTTTACTACCACTGGTGGAGCAAGAACTCATTCTCATCCAAAACCATCAACACATTCATGCAGTTTGGTTGTCGTGAAAGGAGGGGTAAGAGATGCTGAAAAAAATATCTTCAAGATCCAGATTCAAAGTACTTAACTAAGATTGAGAGTGGGTCAAGTTAAAGAAACCACAAACCCAGGGCTAGCACTGAGTAAAAAGCAATACCAACCTACAGTTTGGGAGGCAACAGTGGGGGTAGGGACAGGGTGCCATATTTGGGAAGAGAGAGCGTCAGTGACATGCATTTAGAAATTACTGAAGACAAAAGCCTGACCAACCAATGGCCAGATGAGACATGCTTCTTTCTAGTCATAAATACTATTACCTCCATATCTACTGTTTTTTACTCACAATGACCAGCCTTTGATCAAAATTTTAAGACACACAAAAAACAGTAAGAAAAATAATTCACTGTGAAGATATAAAGCAGCCAACAGAATCAGGCCAAGATATCATGGATATAGGTATGGGAAATATATTCCAATATGTTAAAGCATATATGGAAAAGGTGACAAAATGCATCAATCAATGAGGAATTTCAGGAGAGAAATGATATATATAAGATTAATTGAAAATGCTAAAAACAAACAGAAAAAACACAAAGTATCAGTGACAAAGAATTCTTCCAAATGATTTATCAGTAGAGAGGACACAAGTGAGGACAGAAATCAGTGAACACAGTTTGTGGCATTGTCTTAATAGCTCTAGCATATTTATTATAAATACTGTTTTCTCACAACATTTTTATATGCATTTTAATGGAACCAAATATTGCCTTTGTGGGAGAAAAGTGATAAACCTCAGAATACTATAGCAATTCAACTCCTTTTTCAAGAAGCTAAGCTATAGTATAGCAAATTTAATACTCATCAAAGTAAGATTTTTATTTAAGTTTTAAGTAAATATAATTTTCATTAAAATGTTCTTTTTAATATATGTGATACTACTGAAAAACCACTCCCTTTCCTGAGGTAGAACAAAGTGTTTTCTTAAAGCACTGGAATCTGAGATCTTTTCACTTATACCTGTATAAGAATCATGATTTGAAAACTACTTAGCAGCAACTATGTAGGCAAACTTACAAGAAAAACTGTTTCCTTCTAGTTGTCTGCTCACATGTCACGTATCAAAAATACTTCTCATAGGAATAACCATTTATCACTCACCTTCAATATTAGCAAACGTTTCTGACTGTGAATTACCATTTAAACCACAGCCATAAATTTCCTAATCTTTCTTTGTAAAGAGCCATAAGTACCATAGGGTATATTTAAGATTACATAATTTGTATACCAAATGTAACTTGATAAAGAAAATTAGTAGCTAAATTAAATGTTTTAGGTTCCCATTTTAAATACTGCCAATTTCTCAAAAAAGTACTTTAAAATTTTTTTATAAGATAAAGTATCTAAAGATACTTTTAAGGAAAACTTCTTAGGATGTAAAGGAGAAACCTAATTACTGAAGCAAAACATAATACATGTAACCAGAACATACAGCAAAGAAATTTTTGGAAAGGATTTTATTTAAGGTGTATTGGAGGCAAAAAGGAAAAAGAGACCCTACAAACTGAGACTTCGAGACCTATATTTATGAAACAATGAAGAACATAGGACACTATCTGGGTATTTGATATTACATATTCCCTTTCTTCCTTAGCAAAGAATCCTTGACGTTCAGAAGACCTGGCAAACTAGAACAAAGATGATATTTGCATACACACATGAATGCGTAATAAAGTCACGGCCACTGAAGCCTGAGTGAAAGCCCAAGTGAAAGCATTGTATGTTAGTTTCCAGATGAATCTCCTTAAAAGACATTGTTTATACTATTTGCTTCTCTCTCCATTTGAAGGCAGCCTGATGCTAAAGATGGCTGGAACTCTAACAGCCATCTTGGAAATTAAGCTTTATCATGTTTAACCAAGCACTATTTAGGGCTTTTTCTTTAACTTGAAAGCAAACGTTACATTACATGATGCAAACCCATATTCTTATACTATATTATCTTGAGATTAAATAGTTACTCAACAATGAGTAAATGACAATAAGAAGCAATGTTACAGGGCAACCCTAATATAAAATGGGTTTGCCTGACTGGGTCCTCACCCGCGCGCTCCAACGGCACTTATAACGCCCCAACTGCAGGCACACACAACAAAGGTTTTATTTACAAGGGAAGGAGAAATAGCGTAGTGAATAACACAAGGGGAAGAGAGGGATACAGATCCGTAAATATCCTACCAGTTCCTTGGAGCAGGAACCCAATGGTGTGCTGAGCTGACTCCCAAGGAAAAAGCAACCCCCCCAAGGCCCACGTGTCTGCTTTTATATTCAGCCTGGCTGCTCAACTCCACCCTCAGGTCCCAGTGATCTGCTCTTCGATAATGACCTTATGGGATTTGTAGTCCTTGGATCTTGTAGGTCTGGAATGGGGGTCGAAGTCCATAACCTATTTGTATAATCCATTCAGGAGGGTCTTTCCCCCTAACAGCAAGATGGAAAAAGAACCCTAGAACGGTCACATATTATTCCTACTGTTTTCCCCCTAACTTCCCTAAGGTAAAATAATTTAATATTCCTCCATAGGGATAGTATGATATTTAGTGTAAGTAGATTAATTCCATACATTCAATATTCCCTCATTTTCATTCAGAAAACATGTATTAAACACCTACAATGTGCCATGTACTAAAGTGCTTGAATACAAAAGAAAAGATCCCCTCTTTAATAGACGTCACATTTTTGTGTAAAAGTAAAAGGTACTGAATATATATTTAGTAGGGGAAATAAACACATAGAACTTAGCTATTCTTGCACTGACTGACACCTCACCATTAAAAACACAAATCACCAATAATTTAACTCTTCCTTTAAAATGAAGGCTCTGAACAAGAACTAGAAATTATTTAATATTTGCTACTCACAGATCAACTGTTTCTATGTATCTTTCTTTGTAAAGAGACTGCTTCATTCACTTTTAATCTCCTAAAATATAAAAATTCTCGACTTGTCATGTTCCTAACATCTTGAAATTTAATTTTTAGAGAATAAAACTGAACATAGAAATGACTACACCAAATAAAAGTTCTGATGAGAAATTTACTCAAAGTACATAATCTCTAATTGAGTCTTCAGGAACAGACAACAGTCATATAAAGAAACCGTTGACCAATCAACAAAGAGAACTAAAAATTGTAATGTCTAAATAAGACATAGAATCTCAAATTATGAAAGGCCCAAGCACTTACTAAATTTACTAAGGCTTCAGTAAGAACACATTTGTGCTGCCAATCCAATATAAAAAATTAATTTTGGAGAACATGTAGATATGAAAACTAAATACCTGCTGAATGATCTAGGTATGAGACATTAGTTCACTGGCTCAAAGTTAGACTTCAAATCCAGAAGACAGCACATTTTAAGAAATAAAGTAAACTGTAGATGAGAGAGTTTAAGGGCAGAAACCACCTAAGGGCAGAAAAACAAGTCATTTGCTTTCCTAATGAAATGATGCATATTGACAAAAGGCTTGGAAAACAATGGTTTCAAGAATTTCTTTGAGAGACAGATCTCTACAGATCAAAAGAATTACTACATATTTAACATTCCATGAGAGAGGTGGCTTAGCCACTACAAATATAAATCTTTCCAACAAGACATTTCACATGGTAACTCAAGCAATGAAAGACCACAGGGAAATGTATTGCAAAACTGAGTAACAGCAAAACTGTCTGAAAGCCAAGCTAGATAGTCTTGATAAAGTCAATATATATGCCAAAATGACATAATTTAGAGAGAGGAAAATATAAACTATATTATAAATATATTTGTAATAAAGTAAGATCATTCCAATAAGACAATACAGTATTTTTAACATATGCAATACATGGAAGGTGTTAATATTACAAAATTTAAAAAATTATTCAGATACATGTGTCTAATTCCCAGAGGACTCAAAATACTAAGTATATTAAGATCTTCACTATATTTCAATACGCTTTTATATCCTTATAATTTGCTGAGTATTTTGGATAAAGTTGAACTGATGTTTAAATTGAAAAGAGGCTCACTTTTTCATATAAAAGTATAATCACAAAAACTGTTAATATTATGTAGTGTCATTGTTCAATCTCAATAAAGCTCAAGGACAGCAATTCTTTATGAAGATAATTTTAAAGTACAGAGATTAAGTGTTCATAGAAAATAAAGCGTAGATGGCACAGATTTTCAATTTGGGGTCCAAGACCTATTCCAAGAACACACTGAAGTTTTATTTAAAATTTTGAGTTTTGCCTTTAATCAAGTTCTTAAATGGGGACTTTAAAGAGGAATCACTACACCTAAAAGTGTGATGGTCTTACAGTGACCTGAACAATTTTACAAGTCCTTAAGTTATTCAACAGCAAGTACCTGGCCACTTCATTTTCACTTACTCTAGATTTACTACTACGGAAGCAGTTTAAAATAAAATGCCCCAGAGATGATACCAAAAGCCATGACTCAAGAAAGATAAGTTAAAAAAAAAAAAAAAAGACATGGGGTTTACTACTGCAGTCAAGACCAGAGGAAAATCCTGAGACAGTTTCAGAATTAAAGAGTGAAGAGAATGACACAGATTTCTCCGGATATCCCTTTATAAACCTTTTCTCCATTCCCAGAACTACTAGCAAATTAAGTAGAACATCTCAAATATTCCTTCTCAGAATCTTAAGGGTGAAATCCAAATGCCACTCCCCCACAGAGAGGCAGGGCACACTTCTACACCCAATTCGAAGAAAGAGAGCAAACCTAAGGTGCGCAGAGGCAACACTCTTTATACCAAAAAGAGTAGGGCACTAGCCAATCTTGTTGATGAGGGTGGTGGGTTACCCAGATGTTAAGAATCGCTGTAAGTGATGGGCCCCGGATCTTAAGACATGTAGCCATGCCACACTGCTATGGATTGGAGAAAAGAACGCAACAGCAGAGGTGTTGGCAATGGCAAGACCTGAACCTCCTGGTTAGGAGCTACGTGGCACTAAGCAAATAGTGCTTCCCCCCCCCCCCTCCCCCAGCTTCCGCCCCAACCCTTTTCCCCTTTGGTTACCAGTTGCTCCAGATGCCGTAGAGTAGTTCCACAAAAGCGAAAGAGAGGTTCAGGCACAGGAAAAAAAACAGGTTCCGGGACGTCTTGTCCGACAGGATAGACCTGGGCAAGACACAAGTGGGGAAGAGCCGGGCGAATCAAAGAGGTGTCAGGACCGAGACTGAGTCCCTCATTCAAGACCCTCCCAGTCCACGAGCTCCTTTCCTCCCGACGAGGGCGGGTACTCCTGACGCTCCCTCCCTGGACCTCGGGCCATCCTTACGTCTGGGCCTTCTCCCTTCCTGTTCGACACCCCTTCCCACAAACACAGCAACCCGCACCTAAACCAGCCCGAGATCTTGCCGAACAGATTGAACTTGGGTGGTTTGTATTCATCGTCCTTGATGGACAGGGGCAACATCTTCTCCGCCCGGCGAAAGGCCGGGTCTACTCCCCTCTAGAAGTGGCTCCGAGGGGTGATGGTTGTGACAGTGGTGAAGCCTCAGGCGAGAATCCCCAGCGCGTGTCCCGGGCCGCGCGCCGCACCGAGACACAGACAGACACAGACACACTCTCGGGAACTCGCCGACTTCCGGCCCGGGCCGCGCAACGCGTCCTGGGACGGGAAAGGGGGCGGGGCCACGCGACGGGGCGGGGCTTACGGCGGGGCTGGGAGGCAGGTGCGGGGCGGGGCGGGGGCGGGGCAGAGCGGAAAGTGACAAGTAGGTGAGGTGAGAAACCACCGGACAGTGTTCTGCCACCTGGAGTCTGGAGGGAGCTCCCGCACACTGGGCTGATGGGAGATGGAAGGTCGGCTCTCGCCTGCGGTGGCCGCCTACTGGATGCTCTGGCACCCAGCGTCTGCCCCCTTGCCATGTACCCCGATCGTATTAACCCTGTGTTTCGGGGGGGTGGGGTGGGGGGGTAGTGCTTAAGAATTCAGGCTGCCACGTCTCTTGCCGCCAGTCCACAGGAAGCACAAATGATGCTTTTGCTGGGTGAACTCTATGTGCATCCAAATTCTGGTAATCCACTCCAGCCCCTGCCCCCAGGGTCTCACCCCTCTGCACGGCCAGGCAGAAGGCAATAAATGTTTGTCCAAAGAATGTGCAACATGCTTGAGAGAAGCCATTGCAAGGGGGCTACTACGAGACCGTGTTTGAAATGAGGTGTGATTAATGCAGTTTCACCGACAATCTCGTTCCGCTGATGCCACAAAACTCAAGTTCGTGCGCGTCCTCTTCGCTTCCAGGTCATTCCAGCGGCCGCCGCGCGGCTGCAACGCGGTCAGAACCTCACTGCCCATTTCGGGACCCCGAGGAGAAGCCGACTCGAAGGGAGACCGGAGAGCGCGGGGGGCAGGAGGCGAGTCCGGCGGGCCCGTCCTGGGCACCCTCGGTGATTGGGTTTCCCTGTCGCGCGCCTCGCGGGGAAATTGTTTGGATAAGGTCTGTCACGTGAATGATTAAAAGTTGTTGCTTTGGGGAAGAAAGCAAAAAAAATGGCTTTTGGAGGTGGGCTGGAAACTACAAAACCGAGCTTCTCGGGAACTGTGGCTTAACAGGAAGTGGGGCGTCACCGAAAGGGAGGGGCGGCCGCCAGGACGGTCCCCTGCTTCAGGCGCTCACTTTGCGGGCAGCGATTTTACCAGGGGATCAAGCCAGTGGATGGGGCAGCGTGAATGCGTGCTGCTGCCTTTAGGGGGAAAAAACGAGCAAGCTAGACGCCTCTTCCGTTTTGTGATAACCAAATGGCTGGCTCTGCTGCAACCCTCTGCACTTGAGGTAAGGAAATAGCAATTTGCCCTCGTGTTAAAATTGTTTTGCAGTGAGGCAATGTTACACGTTTTGTTCTTGTTCGTGGAACTTTGTGCGTGTGTGGTGTAGCGATGCAGTGGTTTTATTTTTGCAAATATAATTTACTTTTTCTACCTTTTTTTTAAAAAATGTCCACGTTAATTAAAACTGTTATGTAAAAACAGCTAAATTTCAGAAATTAAGTTCTGGAAAGAACATTTTGTCTTTACTATTCTTGACGTGTATTTCATTATTAGAACTTAAACATAGAAATAAATATTAATTGCATTTACTTTCATATTAGCCATAGACTGTGATTTTTACTCTATTGCACTGGTGAGGGAAAAATAGCTTAAAGATAGAAATTTACATGGCGATTGGGGTTCCCTCCCCCCAAACTGCTTTATTTCAATATGATGTAACTTGGTTAGGGAGAATATTTAGAAATAACCAAATTTCAGAAACTGTTTGCCTGCCTTTACTTAACTCAAGGTCAGCTGTAATTTGGTCCTGCATTTTTGTGTTTGCCTTTGAAAAATATTCTGCATTTAGTCCTATATTGAGAAATTGCTTAGCTGGTTTATGGGGAAATCTGCATTACCTTTTTTCAAATAGTTTTGAAATAAGTTGGAGGAATTGAAGTTTAATTTCAATTACATTGGTTTCCTGGGACTCCCAAATGCCCCTAATCCTTACACCAAAACTGTAAGACTGATATTTCTCTGAGGGCCTCTTCCTTTCAAAGAGTGGCAATGCCAGATAAACTCTAACAGTATTAAATGATATAATTACCAACGTCAATACTGAAGACATTTAATTGAACACTAAATATAAATATAAATTGAACACTATTTAAATCACAAAAATTAATATGGGTGGGAAATGCTTGTGCTCACTTCTTTTGTCATCCTGAAGGAACATCTATCCTATGTATGTTAATCAATATATTCTGTCAGATTAATTCTGAAATTAGTTTCTTTCATTGAGTAGTCCTTTACTAAGTATCTACTGTATGCTAGGTTCAATGTGAGGCTAAGGAGGTGGGGAGGAAGTGAATACAAAGACACATAAAAGTCTTTCTCTGGACTAATTTTAAGGGAAGAAGAAGTCAGTTTGGGACTTTGGAACCATGTGATATTTAAGTTTTGTACCATGATGTATGGAGGAGAGTCATCTGTCAATCAATGAATCTTTCTATATATAGTAAGCCATCCTATGCCTCTCAATAACTTGGATCAGGAAAGAAGATGACTTTGGAAAATCAAAAATTATGCTTTACCTGTGTTCAGACACAGATTTTAGTGTGTTGAAAAGTTCCAATCAGAATTCTTAACTCCTTTATGTATGTCAGGATTAACTGGGTTTATAAGATTATAAACTAGATACAGTAATGAACATTTTAAAACAAATAAATGGATTTCTACCCTAACTTTTAGATATTCATTTTGATCATCTCCTACGAATTAGTTGCATTAGATTAACTGTGCATACTATAAAGTATGAAAAACCCTGCTATTCAGGCATGTCATTGAGGACTGTGAGAAAGACAGAATTAAGATGCACACAAAGCTCATCCCCAGCTTAGTTCCAGCTCCTCTTGAGCAATAGCCAGTAAAGAATAGGAAGGATGCATTTCGTCGTTCTTCAGTAATCAACCCTGGCATTTGTCTATAACCCTATGTTAGACCAGTGTTTATTTTTAAATTGCTTTAAATTTAATGTCCTTTGAAAGTTTATTGAAAAAAGAAGTAACTGGATAGAACTGTAGATACTTAAAAATCTAGAAATTGAATGCAAATAAAAATTGATTTCAGAGGTTTTGTTCCATGTCATACATGTTCTGGCTTCAAATATGTGTGTAAAAACATTAGTTGGGATGATGTGTGTTTATCCTGCTTCTGGATAATTAAGGGAAAGATGAAAACAAACATATAGCAGTGTTAGCACCAACATGGTAGGAAGGCGTGATCTACCTCATTGTCTAATTTCTGAATGTTATTTGAAGCCTAGGAGCAATGGCATAAAAGCATTTTTTTAAAGCATTTTATGCTGATTAACAAAAATATCACAGAAAATTTTTTGATTTCCCTTACTAGTGACCAGAGAAACTGTTCCTATCAATTACTGAAGCCATAAGGAAATGTCTTATAAATATTAAACCTTTTTCATAATGAGGTAAGTACCATTTTTGGGGTCTTTTTGAAAATTGTGGTAAAATATGCATGAGATAACATTTGACATTAACCTTTTTTAAGTGCCAAATTCAGGAGCGTAAAGTTGTTCTCATACTATTGAACAACTAATCTGCTGAACTTTTCCATTTTACAAAACTAAAACTATACAAATTAAATAGCTCCCCCATCTTCCCTTCCCCTATCTCCTGGAAGTGCCATTCTGCTATCTATTTCTCTGAATTTGACTACTCTAGATAACTCATATACATGGAATCATAAAGCATTTGTCATTTTATAACTGGCTTCTTTTACTTAGCATAAGTCCTCAAGGTTCATTTCTCATGTATTGGAATCTCCTTCCTTTTTAAAGACTGAATAATATTCCAGCATATGTCTATGCATTTTATTTATCCATTTACCTGTTGATGGACATTTGGGTTGCTTCTGTTTTTTGGCTGTTGTGGATGATTCTACTGTGAACATAGGTGAAATACCAGTATTTTTATCTGAGAAAAATTATATTTTATAGAGGTATGTTTGTTTCTTTGAAAATAAAAGTTCTTACTTGAGCCAGGGTTTATTAGAAAATACTCTAAGTCCTCTTTTAGGTCTTATCCACTGAGACACCAGTCCAGATTATCTAGTAAAGTCACTATCTATAAAGCTGAAATAATCTTATAGACCTGAACAAAGCTGACAATAGGGATTATGTAGAGGACACTGAAAATACATAGTGACGCAAGTGTGAGTCAGGAGTATTTGCTGACCCACAATGTTTTTTGTGGCTCAGAAAAAAATCATTTGATATTCTCAGTCTTAGTTATCCCATCTCCAAAATAGAGTGCATATATTTTAATTCCCTTCTTTCTAAAGATTTAAACATTACTGATTTAAGATATCGTAGAGTTTTAAATGGGAAGAGATTTGACAACTTTTATTACTATTGTTGAGTGGGAAGGCAGAAACTGGGATGGGCTACTCTTTAGTCTTTCATTGGCCTGATGGTGCTACATGCCTGTAATAAACCTATTCATGTTTGTGATGAATACACACCATGGATATTTTGAACTTCCTCTGGTAAAATTAGAACGCTCATATGAATTGGAGTTACTTGCATATTTGGTTTGATATCAAAAGCTATAAATTATATTCCTATGTATGCAATTGATTTTGCTTAGATAAGTGATTTTGTAATGTGAGTCTATTGCTGAAAACCAGTATTACATAAAGAGGAGAAAGTTCTATACAATATTCAGGGATCTATTGTCTAACATTATTGCCACTCCTTTATTTTCTGGTGAATAAGACAGAAATTCAAATGAAAAGCTCCAGTAGTCTGAAGCAAAAAAAAAATATATATATATATTTGCAGATGTACTTGGTTTCTTTTTGACCCATTTCTGGAACTAATTTTGTATGGTATTGTGCTGAGCTAAAAATGCTTTTCTATTTCTAGGCTTTCTTCTCAGGATGCATTGACTCCTTGGATCCTTACAAGGCTTGGATATTCCTTTTAGGAGTAAAGTCATCTTACTCCTACCCTAATATTTGGGTTTGGTCATCTCCAGATAGCATCCTCTTTATCATCCAATAGCTATAATTAATTGGCAGTTCCAAGGAAAAGATGCAAAACTAGAAGGAATTTTTATCTAGTATAATTAAGAACTGTGTACTTCAGGGATAGAGAATCTCACTGTTTCCCTTAGTAACAAATGGCTGGGTTCAATGAGTTGGTGCATTAAAAAGATTTTATAATATTTATATGTCCTTTCCTCTGACTGATGATAAAGCAAATCTAGCTAATTGATGATAGAGGTCTGAAGAAATATTGAGTAGGAATATAATATGTTGTAGAGGCATAGGTGGAAAAAAAGTCTGACTTTGCTATGAATAATGGGGTGGGGATGGGAAGAGAAGTAGCTACATAGGTTTTAAATGCTGGGCTGTTGTTTATTTTACCTGATCTATCTATAAAGGAATGGCTCACTCCTGTCTGCTAATAGGACTTTATCTTTAATTTAACCAGTGCAGAAATTCTTTCTTTACAGTTTGCAGTGAAAAATGACTTGTTACAGCAGCATCTCTGTATTTAAATATGAATGTTGTAGAAAATGTAGCCATTTATCAGTACGTTTAGCAATTCTGTTTCAGTACCATCATCTCAAAATGCACAAAGAACATTATTAAGCCTTCTAAATGACAGGATTTAAATTGGCAATTAATGGTCATATTGTTAGTGCTCCAAATCAAGGGGGCACCCAGAGACCCCAAACTATTAAGGAGTACATGCTCTAAAGGGATCTGACCATCCATGCACAAAGATGAAGGAAGCAGGCTCTTAGTGTAACAGATGTTTAATAGAGTTAGTGTGCATGGAGAAGGAGAGAGGACATTCCTGTTAACCGTTTCCCAATCAAACTTCCAAAATTACCCATCCCCTTGTGGGCAAATGCCCAGCTGAACAAGGTTGGCCCAAAATGGGGCTGCTTAGGCCCAAAAATGTGCCACCAGTCTAAGGCCCCTTTGGTGGAGAACAGCAAGGAATGGGTAAGGCAGTTCCCAGAAAACTGGGACAAAAAGGAGATGATATATCAGCATAATAGCTGCCACTGTCAGCTTCCCATTGTTCCAGGCCTCTTGCGTATCTTTCTTACATGTGTCTCCTTCAAGTGCCTCTCCCTCTAACCCTCCATTCCGCACACCCCCTGCCAGTCCTTCGGTGCAAGCCAAGGCTGGAGAAGCAAGATCCTAGAGCCCACCAGCCTTCCACATCATATAGCTTCACCTCTCCATTCAGTTCTGCCCCTAGTTCTCAGTAGCTCCCCTGATGAGGAAGCCAGTTCATGGCACACTGGGATCTGTAATTCAAGGTGGCTTTATGAGTGTGGCAGTGGGGAAAAGGGCACTTCCCCTTACGTATATATATATAGGTAGGTAGGTAGGTAGGTAGGTAAGTAGGTAGGTAGGTAGGTAGGTAGGTAGATAGATAGTTAGATAGAAATAAATATATATCTAGATAGAGCCATTTGTATTGTTAACAGGAAAGATGAATCTTTTCAACCCTAAGAGCCAGTCCCTCACACCACTGATCCAGATTGTTGTTACCTAAATGATTCACTTAGACCATTGTACAATTGATCATAAACACAGTGAAGTCACAAAATGAATCTGTGGTGCTATATGGACCCTTTAATTATTTATTATTATTTTAAGTCTATTCCTGTCCCTGCCTTTCCTGTTCCTAAAAAAAAAATTATTAACACAAAATAATTTAACTTATTTTGATGTATTTTAACTTGTGAAAAAGTAATGGGAGTTCAGAAAAATCTGAGGATACATGGACTCTTTCAGAGTAAAAGTGAGGGGAAGTCATTTAGGAAGGAGAGGCTAGCATTGATAGAAGGTGAGAAAAGCTGTGTGGCACTTCTGAAATACAGTGAAAAGTGAATTTCCTGAATCTGGGGAAAATACTAAAGACAAAACTCTTACCAGACTACTATATAACACCTGGAGAAGATTTGTGAAATTAAGTGACCTTTCATGTACTATTTCTGGTGTTCTGTGCTTTGCAGTGAAGCAAATTCTAGTTTATGCTGCTTAAATATTTTAGGAAGGGACTTGCTATGGGCAGTGGTGAACTGATGGGGACGGTGTTCTGACCTAGTTTTCTTTCCCTGCCAAGTTCCTGAAGTCTATAGATTTTTTTTGTCCATACCTGAGCCCAAACTGAATTTTCCTTTGTCAGCTAGGTTAAGACTTTGTTATCTGTTTCAATCATGTCTGATACCTGCTGGATTAAATAATAATGATTTTGATTTTGTTCCTAAAAAAGTTTGGGGAAATAAACAAGGATGATTTTTCCCCAAGGCAAATCAATGCATTCTCCACAGCTTCCATTGAAACAGGGATGTTAAAAGGCCCTTGAATACAGACTATCTTGAAAAGATATGAATAAAGCAGCATTTTAGGACATCTTTCATATATCAAGTAGCTTGGTCCCAGGATTGAAAGTGAAAAGGTGACATAGTGACCAATGCTTGAGTTTACATTCTAAGACTTGCTATCTTTGTCACTGAAATGAGTGTCAGGAAGGAAACTAACTTTCCTCTACCTTCTAGATGCGGGATTCATAAAATAAATTGACACTGGAGTAATAGAACAGACAAAAAACACAAACTAATGTGCACACAGGGAGTAGAGGGTACCTATAAAATATAAACCTGCCCATTTTTTTCATTTCAGTGAAATTATAGGTCTCTATAAAGGGAGCAGTAAATTAAAGATGGAAAAATAGAAGAATGTTGTAATTTGAAGAAAAAGGAATTTTGCAGTGTTCATTTTGCATGGAAAACCTTCAAACCCTAACCCAGGGTGATAGGCTATCTTTTACCTCCCAGATCACCATGGATTTCCTGTTTTGTTTTTTAAAGATTTTATTTATTTATGCATACAAGAGCTGGGATACAGGCCAGAGGTGCGGGGGATGAGAGGATTCAGCAGACAAAGAGTGGGGAGCAGAACAGGCAGATCAACTGAAATATACTGCTGAGGGGAGCAGCGGGTGAGGCAGGAGAGATCTGCCACACAATGTGGGTCTCCTCCCAAGCAGTTCCCTGCTCGAACTTGTGCTGCAGTGGCTGTGAAAGCCCCACAGTGCTGCACTCAACCCCTTGCACCACCACGGAGGCCCAATTTCATTTTTTTCACCAACACAACACTGAAGTACCGGGGGTGGGGGGGGAGACCCATCTTTGCTCCCAATAGGAGAATACTCAGTTCTTTTACCCAGGAAAAGTTTTCTTGAGTATTGCCTTTTCTTAATTGCATTTAATGAGAATTTATTCTGTTGATATTTCAGCCATTTCTTATTTATTGTGATGTTTAATATAATTTAAACATAAATTCCCTCATTCTATTCAACCACAAGGAGTTCTGAGCACTTTGGGCCAGGTGCTATTCTGGATTATGAAGACTAATGGAAACTACCTTCATGCTGTCCTTAGACTGAAAAAGGAGCTGGAAGCACAATAAATAGTCCTGGAAACAGTGAATTTCCTGGAAACAAGGTCTAGTGGGACTATGTTCCAAGTTCCCAAGGACACTGAGGATGGAGAGTGGTGGAAAAACATTCACAGGGGAGGGGATGTTTGAAAGAGATTGGGGGTGAAGTGGTGGCATGGGGAAGAGCTTTTCAGGTAGGGAGAAGGGAGGGCTTTGTAGATGGAGAAAATGGCACAAAGCGACCCATGCAGTCATGGGTCAGGGTGGCTGTGGGGCCCACAAGAGGACACTTGTTTGGGAACTTGGCACCAGTGCTCCTTTACCTCCTATTGAACAGTGTCTGTCATCTGCATGCCAATGCCAGAAACCAGGCCAGAAACTATTATCACTTGTATAGTCAGAAGAGCATCTTCCAACTCTTCTTGCGTGCTGAGGTAAGGGAAGCCGGGAAGCCCAGGTTCTGCATTTGCCTCTGCTTTCCACCTTGGAATGATTTCATCTCTTAGCAGCTGAGGGCCTTTTTCTGAGCATCCATATTCTATAATCATCAGTTTTTAGGCAATCTGTTCAATATGAGGCAAAGCTCATAGTGAAATGGCAGGATAGTTATCAGTTTTCCACCATCTGCAGCAGCATAATGAAAACGAGGGTTCAGTGTACCTCAAGCTGCTTATTGCCTTTCAAGTTCATGAGTCAGAGGACATAACTGATCTTTGTTCATGTGTTGCTCCAGTGTGTTTATTTTAGCTTCTGCCTAGATCATCATTGCTTTTTCAGTCTGATGGAACTAGTCCTAAGAAATAGACTTCTTCATTCAACAGCGTTCCTTCTACGGAACTTTGATTAGATGTTGTAATAAATAACTTAATAGCAGGTCTTTGCAAATTCACATAACCTATTTAAAGACATGCATTACAGAATTTCCAACTTGCTTATTAAGCTATATATTATTTACTTTCTTACTCTATCTTATGTCCACATTTTAGAAAATTTCTTAAGATTTCAAATAAATCCTTCCAAAAAGACTTCAAGTCTCAGAAATTTTTTGATATAGTAACTGAGCAGTTCCACTCCTTGGTTTATATATCCAAGAGAAATGAAAACATGATTACATAAAAATTTGAAATTTGAATATTCATAGGATTATTCATAATAGCAAAATGTGGAAACAACCCAAGTATCCAGCAACTAAAAAACACATAAATAAAATGTGGTATATCTGTACAATAGAATGTTATTTGGCTAAAAAGAAAAAAAGAATAGCAAGGTACTAACAGCTACAATAACATGGGCAAACCTTAAAAACATTATGCTAAGTGAAAAAGGTCAGGTACAAAGACTGCATATTGTGTGCTTCCATTTATATGATCAGAACACACAAATCTCTAAGAGAAAGAAAGCTGATTAGTAATTCCATGTTCCTGACCTGAGGGCTGGGAGAAATAGGAACTGGGAGTGACTACTAATGAGTAGGGAGTTACTCTTTGGAGTATTGGGATGTTTCAAAATTAGACTGTTACAGGGCCTCCCTGGTGGCGCAGTGGGTTAAGCAACGCGAAGCAAACCGCAGCCACTGCAGCACGAGTTCGATCCCTGCTGCCGGCCAGGGAGGGGACTCATATGGCGCAGCAGACCTCTCCTGCTGTGCCCGCTGCTCCCCTCAGCAGTGTACTTCGGTTGATCTGCCTGTTTTGCTCCCTGCTCTCTGTGGTGAATCCTCTCACCCTCCCCCCAACACCTCTGACCTGTACCCCAGTGCTTGTATGCATAAATAAATAAATCTTTTAAAAAAAATTAGACTGTTACATAAGTCTATAAATATATTTAGGACCACTGAACTGTATATTTTAAACAGGTGAAACTTTTGGTATGTGAAATACATCTCAATAAAGTTGAAAAAAATCTCCAACATGTTTATATTGTTGCACAGTTACTTTAGTGACCGGCTTGTGTACCAATTGTTCATACATCCTTGCAGAATTTCCTATAATGCAGTACAAAGAACCATGCACTGTGTCATCAGGAGATCTAGAATCGAGCTTGGCTCTATGGCTGGTTAGCTGCATGCAACTGCATGCAACTGCAAGTCCTTTATGCCTCCACCTTGCATTCCTTATCTGTGAAACAAGGAATTTGGCATAGTCTGGCTCTGCCCTCCCAGGTTTGAGTTATGTGTATGTACAAATGAGACCTATAAATATTGAGGCAGTTTTAGAGACGTGACTCTAAAACTTGCAGTAGAGTTTTCAGAAGCCACTTGGTTAGCATCCTCCCCAGCATGTGAAGTGTGTCTTACTAGGCAACTGCATGTAGAAAATGGCTAATTGACATCAGCATCATTGGCATATTAGGGTAGATAATTAATTCTTTGTTATGCTCAGACTGTTCTGTGCATTGTTCTTATTTCCCTATTTAGCAGCAGCCCTGAGCTTTACCCACTAGATTTGCAACAGCATCTAATTTCCAGTCCTGACAAAAGTGTCTTCACACTTCCCCAGTTTCCCCTGGAAAGTATATTCATCCCATGTTGAAAACTTTGGGTGCAGAAGATGCTAGTATAGCACCAGCAAAATAACATAGAAAATAACTACCTATGAAGAACTAATATGTTAATGATGTATCTTTGATTTTTTCCAGGTAATTAGAGAAAAGGAAGAATTTTATATTCTTTTGCTGACATTGACTATCAGTCACAGATAGTCTACTATAGTCTTGAAGAGGAGAAAGGCAGGAAGGTAATAATAGACCAAGGACTGACAGATCCTTTTTGGAAAGAGGCAAGGTGCCAATAAATATATGCAGACATGACTTTAGAAAGAAATAAGGAAAAAGCAGAGCATAGGAGGATACATTAGGAATTAAGCACAAGAAAACTATACACTTGCCTCTTGGTTCTTTTTAAGTAAGATATATGTTATTTATAGATTTATTTATTTATGCATACAAGAGCTGAGGTGTAGGCCAAGGGTGTGAGGATTCACCAGAGACAGAGTGGGGAGCAGACCAGAAAGATCTACTGAAATACACTACTGAGCAGCAGGCAAGACAGAGGAGGTCTGCTGCACCATGTGGGTCAGCTCCCTAGCTGGGGTTCGAACTCATGCTGCATGGCTGCTGATAGCTTCATAGTGTGGTGCTTATCCCCTTACGCCACCTGGGAGGCCCTATCTAAATGTATTCTTCCTCACATTGCCAATCAAAGTTCAAAGCTGTGAATTAGATGATAGGTTCTTCTCTAGAAGGAACAAAGAAAGCTATAAACTGAAACCCAAATAGGCAAATAGATGATAATTAAGCCATCATTACTCTCCAAACTATTCTGCAGTTCTTCTGAAGAGTTCCAGACCTCAGTGGCTCTCAAAGTACAGAGGTGTCATCTGAAACTAGTCTGCAGTCTACAAAAATAGTCTGCAGTCTATAAAGTTCTTGTTCTTGCTTTTCCATAGAGATTGAAAATTTTACATAATTGTATTGGGTTGCATTATTTAATAAATACTACATGAAATATTTACATTGTGTTTCTAAAGACATAAATTATTCATATCTCCCAGAACATTTTTGATAACAGTACAATAGGGGGCTAGAAGCTATCTGAAAGAGAAAATTTCTGTGATGGATATGGAGATAAACTCCTATTTAAAAGCATAGATAAAAGTGAAATAGTCATTCATAAGTGTCTTTGATTGCATATTTATATTAAGCTGTAGTAGTAAATCTTAATTACCTTTTCTAAACTAAAATTGCCAGATAATATATCATCAGTGTCTGCTTTAGAGACTAGAAACACTACATTTTACAAGATGCTATTTGTACTTAGCTACAGAAAGCGAACAAAGATTTTAATCAGGGTACACTTCAATGCCATTGTCAGATGATTCTTCACTGAAGGTGCTTATAAATAACCATTTTTATGCAGAACTGAAAATATGTTTTATAAGACCTGCCTTTTATTCCATGTTAGGATTTTTAAGGCCTTTGAACCAATATTCTTGATGCATAATGGTTAGTTTTTGGTTGACTGTTAACAGTATGGGGCATTTAGTGGCAATGACAACATGTTACTCTAAACCCTTAAATTACTGCCTTTGAAAAATAATCATGGGAAAGCTAATGTAACTTCAAAAATAATTCGTTTTAGTCGTGTCCTAGAGTGAGGCCATGACAAAAGGGGAAATACAAAATCGCTTTGCTTAACAGAACCAGGTGCAGACAAAGTCCAGGAGAAAATATGCTTGCGAGCTTTCTGAAAAGGTGACCATAAGCTAACTTGCTTTTTATATCTGGGCTGTTGAAATGAAGAGCTGTTGAATGACATCCACTACTCCTTTGTCCTTATGAATAAACTCTCCCTTCGCTTGTGCATGTCCCACTGCACTCATGTCATCAAGGACCTTCCTCTAACACCCACACAGTTTCCATTCTTATAAACTTCAAAAGAAGATCTTAAAGACATGTTCTGTACAGATTCCCTATTCCTTGCTGATTTATAGACAGAGAAGCTGGTTCCATGGTTACAAACATATCTCAAAACATGAAACAAGATCACAGAAATACGATTGTTACTTTAACCCCACCACTGCCAAGTCTTGATGAGAAACAAACGTTGATTATATATCATTTGGAAAGTAGAGTGTGATTTCACTAAGAACTGAATCTGTTAGACAGGAAGATTTGGACTCCAGTATTAGGATTGCCTGTGGCCTAGCTGGAAATGCCAGACTTCATCGACAAGGTGTGAAATCAAGAGCTTAGATATGCACACACATTGTACCTCCAGAAGATGGAGAGAACCAAAAATAAGCTGTGCAGAGACAGTGTTATATAAAGAAGAATAGCAACAGTAGCTCTGCACAGTTAGCATTCCACAGCTGTGAGTTAGCGGTAAGAAGTCTTTTCCAGCTTTATCATATTTGCCTATATTTAGGAATAGATGAAGATATCTGTATCAAGCTAGTAAAAGGATAGACTAGGGAGCAGTTAAACTCTCAAGAATAATATCTCATGCTTTCTGGTTCTAAGAGATCTATTTTTTCCCTAAATGATATCCTTAAAATATTGTTTAGAAACTCATGGTTGATCTTTCATTCTTTTCATAAGTTTTGTTGAACATTCTTTTTTTCCTGACTTCTGTTCTTGAAAAGAGGAGTAGAATAGATCTAGGATATATGCTGAGATTTATATGCGTATGAATGCTCAGTTGTAAAATACAAGATAAGCAAATGCATAAAATGCTTATAGAGGCTTGTGGAGGAGCAAGTGAAGTCTGGAGTTAAAAGGAGGAATAGCAGAATTAAAAAAACAACAAACAACAAAAGACTGCAATAGTTGAAAGCCAACAGTGCTTCAGAAAGAAGCAGTAGAGGTGATAATGAAATGAGTGCTGGAGGTTAGGAAATCCTAGTTGTAGGTCTCTGTAAAACTGAGATTTAGCTTTGTCCTACATGTGTGACTTAGAGTTTTGATTTGACAAGTATTTTCACCAGGAAACACCCAGAACACACTCACAAATCATTTGTTGACCTATTCTGTAGCCATCTGTGGCAGCTCCTATAGGTACAGTGAATAGGTGTGTGACTGGTCACGATACCTTCGATTACGTGTGCAGTGGAAGAGGGTACTTTAGAAATTCAAGAGTTCCTTGGGCCTGCTACACTAAGAGGCATCCGCAGCACAGCAGCGTGAGTTCTGTCCCCAGCCAGGGAGAGGACCCACATGGCACAGCAGACCTCTTCTGCCTTGCCCACTGCTCCCCTCAGCAGTGTATTTCAGTTGATCTGTCTGTTTTGCTCCCCACTCTGGTGAATCCTCTACACCCCCCTTCCCATGCCTCTTGCTTCTGGCCTCTACCCCAGCTCTTGTGTGCATAAATAAACAATATCTTTAAAATATGTAAATATCCTTAATTATTTCTGAGTATATTTACTATTATCTCTCTCACCCCATTCTCTCCTCTGCTACTCTCAGAGACCTTATCTTGTCTCTTATTCACTGCTGTTGTTCTGGAACCTAGACATTGGGTAGCACAATAAGTACTTAATAACTTTTTATTTAGTTTACTGAATAAATAATTACTTATTATAACATGAAAGTACATAGTACAGTCCCAAGAAGTAATAAACTCACTGTAATTGTTTGCAGTTATTGCTATCATTAATTTTTGCTTCATATGTTAGGGTTCTGCATATGATTTCATTTGGAAAAAAGTTTGCTATGGAAGTATACTAAAGTTAGTATATTGCAATAAAATTAACACCAAATTATCAAGTTGTACACCTTAAATAATATAATTTTCATAGGTCAGTGATAACTCAATCAAAGTTTTAAAAATTAGTATATTATTAAGGGTACTATGATTCCATTTGAAAAAATAATCTCAGTTCCAAATTTCCAGTCAGTAAATAGTAAAATGAACTGCTTAATTCTTTCTATTTGGTATGTTGGAGATCTTTTGTCTGCAATTGTAAAACAAATAGGTTCAGAAGGGAGGGTTTGTTCACTGTACTTTTTAGGTCAGGTCACCTTATCAAAGAAGGGAGAGCTGAATTTGAATCAACTAAATGAGAATAACCTCTTTTTTATATAAAAAAGCAAAAGCTAACCCATGGTGACTATAAACAATGCTAATATTCTGTATTTTATTTCCACTTCTACTCCAGGTGTTGCCACATCTGCAAACTTCCAGGAAGAGTGATGGGGATTCGAGTGCTTCGTTTCTCCTTGGTGGTCATCCTTGTGTTATTACTGGTAGCTGGGGCTTTGACCACTTTGCTTCCTACTATCAAAGAAGACAAGATGCTCACTTTACGTAGGGAAATAAAATCCCAGGGCAAGTCCACCCTGGGTTCTTTTACTCTCATCATGCAGACTTATAACAGAACAGATCTCTTATTGAGACTTTTAAATCATTATCAGGCAGTACCACATTTGCACAAAGTGATTGTGGTATGGAACAATATTGGAGAAAAGGGGCCAGATGAATTATGGAATTCTCTAGGTCCTCACCCCATCCCTGTAGTCTTCAAAGTACAGACAACAAACAGGATGAGAAATCGACTCCAAGTCTTTCCTGAACTGGAAACCAATGGTGAGCTACAACTGGGCTGCAGAGTCGTAACTAACCAGAGCTGGGGGTGGGTGTGTGGGTGTTTGGCCCAAATTAGAGAAATAGGGGAAATTGGCCAAATTAGAGAAATAGGGAAACTTAGTCATAAGAAAGCACTTGGAAAAACTTAAGAAGCAGTTTTCTGGGGAAGAAATCACATACCTACTGCAACAATGACAAAAAGGTTAATATGGTAAAAGAAGATAGACTGTAATGATATATTACATTACAGAAGGTAGTGAAATGCCATTTAGCTTATGCTTAATGTATTTTTGCCACATCCTTTTTTCACCCATTCATAGTGGGTTCGTGAGGTTTTAATTTGTTTAAAATAACCTCAATGTTACATATTTATAGATCCATTAGTTTCCAGCATACTAATTGATAACTACATGATAATTTCCTCCTTGGGCAGCTGTAAAAGTAATCGCCATAAAACTTTCTGTCCAACAATATATTGCTTATTTACTATTTTGTCATGAAGTATCTCACTGAATAATCTATATAGACATCATTGTACCTTAATGATTTTGTTTCCATTTCTAAATTGTTCTATTAAATTCTTTTTCCTTTCTTTTCAGCAGTGTTAATGGTAGATGATGATATGCTAATTAGTGCCCAAGACCTTGATTTTGCTTTCTCAGTTTGGCAGGTAATGTTGCTGTGTCCTTTATGAAATCTTCAGTATAAAGTCTTGTCTATTATTTAACCAGAGCAACCCAAAACAGTCTAAACACTCCTTATTTAAAAGATAAATTTGTTACATGATAATCAAGATTTCCTGTACTCAGTAAAGCCAATCTGTAAGTTACGGTATCTTTTTTCTGTATTTGATATAAATATGGGGAGAAGAACTAGAGCTACTTCCCAAAGAACACTGAGAAAATAATCTAGATTAGAGTTCAGAAATATTTCCACATGGCCACAGACATGTGTCTCAAAAGAGAAATGTGTTTCTATGTTACTGTTGTAAATAGCTGTCCTTAAAATAAAACACTTATTATTATATCTATAAAATTTAATCCTGAATGTGAGATCATGATTTAGAAATGAAAACTAATGATTTGGTATATACCTTTGTGATCGCAATTGGTCTGTCCCGGTCTCTCCCTCCCCTCGCCCCCATCACTAAATCCAAGCAGACATAAATAAATTGCTCACTAATCTTTAAAACCTCCCTTATTAGGACTTCCCTGGTGGCACAGGAGGTTAAGTTGCAGCACTATGAAGCTGTCAGTAGCCACTGCAGCATGAATTCAATTTCCAGCCAGAGAGCTGACCCACATGGCACAGCAGACCTCTCTTGTCTCACCACTGCTTCCCTCAGCAGTGTGTTTCAGTCAGTCTGCCTGTTCTGCTCCCCAGTTTGTCTCTAGTGAATACTCTGACCTCCCACACCTCTGGGCCTACACCCCAGCTCTTGTAGGCATAAATAAATAAAATAAATCTTTAAAACAAAAACAAACAAAAACCCCCCCTCCCTTATTAAATGTGTTAATAGTAGCTAATTTGTATAAGTTACATTGCAATTACTAGAAGCCAGAACTACATACACTCTGAAGCCCTGTCCATTATACACTATGCTACCAATTAAATGGTTTAATGTGCACTGTCATACATCTCCTTAATTAGCTACTTCGGATAGAACACTATTAAATATTAATGCTAAGTGGTCACAAGACTCTCCAGATGTCAGCATTCAAAAAATTTCAATTATTACTTAATGCCTAGTATACTGATCAACATTGTTTTCCCTTATCAGAAATTTTTTCAGCACTGAAAATAAAAGCTAAGTCTTAGGCAAAAATTCAATACTCTGCCCATGAGATTCCTATTTCAGGTAAAAAAATCAGTTTGCCTAAAGTGTCAGGGGTGGAGGTAATACAAAAAAACTGAATGGCTAATTAGAACAACCCAAGTAAACCATAACTTCAGACAGATAAGCATGACCTTAGGTGTTTTGTTTTTTTTTTCCTTCTTCATAAAAACAGCAAGAACATAGGCCTTCCTGGTGGTGCAAGGGGTTAAGCACCACCCTATGAAGCATCCATAGCCACTGCAGCATGAGTTCGATTCCCAGCCAGGGAGTTGACCCACATTGCATGACAGACCTCTCCTGCCTCACCTGCTGCTCCCCTAAGCAGTGTGTTTCAGTCTATCTGCCTGTTTTGTTCCCTACTCTGTCTCTGGTGAATCCCTTACCCCCATACATCTGGCCTGAATCCCAGTTCTTGTATGCATAAGTAAATAAATCTTAAAAAAAAAAACAAAATGGCAAAAACAATTTCAATTCATGGCCCAAGATGTGACCCTTATCTCTAGTCCCCCCAGTGCCCTAATGTAGTAGAATGATTTGGGGTCATTGGCCAGCAGGTCTAGAGAGACATTTGTGTCTTTGCTCTTAACTATACCTACACTTTCAGTGCTTTCCTTTCCCTCCTCTGGCCCTCTGTGAAATGTCTTTCATCCTCCTGGATTGTGTAAGTGGTACATCTTCTCTGAAGCCTCCCAGCCTTTATCCTCCCTCCTGGGACCTTCTTCTTTACTCCCCAGCAACACAGCTGTCTATCTCTTCTTAGTGCTCCCCTGAGATTTACCCGACTGCTTTTACAACTTTCTCCTTGAATGATAATTCCCTGTTGCAATACCTGTTCATGCTCTGTCTAGACTGAATTTTTTGAAATGATAATTTAACTCACCCCAGTTTTCTGTGTGTGTGTGCATCTTTTTAGTTTCATGTCTGTTCAGTAAATGACTGAAAAGCGTATTATTTATGCAGTGGAATTAAATCTTTTAACTTGGTAAATTCTGATCTCTTTCTCATGTGTCACTGGTTTTTTGTTTGCTATTTTTTTTCAGTCACTCCACTTTTAATATTATTGTTTTGCTACTATCCTTCCTAGATCCTAGCAAATACATATACATATAATCTTGTATTTTTAAAAAGAGAATACCCAAGCTGAAAGGCATGAAGGAGAACATTTTTAAAATCAATAATGTCTTTTAGGAACATTGAAATTAGCATGTAAACACAGTAATTTTAATCTAGATAAGTAATTTAATCCTAAAATGGTAACATTTTTTCAAAGCAATCCATTCATATTTTCTTTTCACCTACCATAAATAAAATTTGTATACTCAACTTTACTTGCAGCAAAGTTGGAGGAACTGGACTCTCTAATGACTGGAATTTATTAATATCAGATAATGTTTGAATGAGAACATTTGTGAGGTTAGAAGTTTTGTTTTCATAGAAATTTGGGTTGTGATGGAATTTGACTTATAAGAATATCATAATAAGAAGTTGCCTGGAGCTAGAGAATTTCGAGATGTAGAAACCAGAAATAAAGTTGAAAATCAGTTAAATTCTCTGTAATAAATCACTGCCTTTTTCATTATGCCTACTCTAAAGAAATATCACAATTAGTTGTTCTTTTTCCATCTTTTCAGCAATTTCCTGATCAAATTGTAGGATTTGTTCCTAGAAAGCATGTCTCTACTTCATCTGGTATCTACAGTTATGGCGGATTTGAACTGCAAACCCCAGAGTTTGGAAACGGTGACCGTTACTCTATGGTGCTGATTGGCGCTTCATTCTTCAGCAGGAAATACCTTGAACTCTTTCAGAAGCAACCTACCACTGTCCATGCTTTGATAGATGAAACGCAAAACTGTGATGACATTGCCATGAATTTTATCGTTGCCAAGCACATTGGAAAGACTTCTGGGATTTTTGTGAAACCTGTAAACATGGGCAATTTAGAAAAAGAAACCAATGGTGGCTATTCTGGAATGTGGCATCGAGCCGAGCACTTTCTGCAGAGGTCTTATTGTATAAACAAGCTTGTTAATATTTATGACAGCATGCCTTTAAAATACTCCAACATTATGATTTCCCAGTTTGGTTTTCCGTATGCCAACCACAAAAGCAAAATGTAAAAGTAAAACAAGCAAACAAAAACAAACCTCAAAACTGCTTCGTCTGAGTATCTCTCCATGCAACAGTTTGGTTTGGTTTTGTTTTCTGAAGCAACATCACGAACATTTGTCCTCTTTAGAAGACTCTGCAATGAGAAAACATGCATAGCACTTTTAGGATATAAAATTCTCATGAACTTCAAAAACCAAGACACTGGTATTGTGAGGCGTCTTTATCCAATGATATAAGTCCTTGATCAGCGATTTTATTGTTTACATTTGGAGACTGTTCTGCAATTTCTTTGACTCTTGGCACTTGCCTTAAGGACGTATAGCAAACTGTTTCCAGGATCACAAACCCCAGAGAAGCATTTCTCAGCTTTCTCATGAAAAGATGATTTTATTTGAAATCTGAAATGCCTTTCTAGCAGAAGCCTGCAGTGTCCAGAAAAGCCACGTGAGGAAGGAATAGTCTCAATCTCATTTAAAAACGTGTAAAATTTGTGTCTACCAGTTGCTTCTCTGTGGTCCTTTCAGCCACGCCCTTTCCAGGACTAATTTAGCTAAGCATGGTCTTTATGCAGTCAGTGCTTTTAATTTTGTTGATAAGTCAGTGGTGGTTGGGAGGATTAATTTTAGCTGAAGGAAATCTAGTTGTTTGCTTGAATTTTGTGAATATTTACTGCATGGATCAGAAAAAGAGTGCCACCTGTTTCTTATATGAATTTATATGCAGCAAGCAGTAAATATATTACTAGATCCAGGTAGTACATTTTGTCACTAACACTGACCTTGAGATTGTACATGAATTCTTATATTTTACTTAAAGTTTATGTTGTTTTAAGAGATGTATGAAGTAACTCTTCTGAAAGAATGATTAGAAACTGGCAGAACTTAAAACTCTCAATGTCAAAAGATCTTTATTGTTAGAACATAGGTTATTTCACAGATACCAGAGAATTGTCTATGTCACACAATGTCAATCTCTTGCATTCAAAACTTTTTTCAAAAATCCAAGACACTATTCGTTATGATGAATTTTGAGTACACAAATACAGAAAAAAACTAAGAGAGGAATGGCAGAGAAATTGTAGTTTGCACCTAGAATTTAAATTGTCCTTTGTTTTGTCTATTCGCATAAGTGTCTACAGGGTGTCGTTTGGTCCTTGCTGGTGGCCAGGATCAGGCCTCTGTCTTCCTGCCCTTCTCCTACTCTTTTTCCCATAATGCTATTATATCTGGACAGTTGCAAAGTTGTGAAAACATTAAAATGATCATCTCGTGTTCTATCAATGAGACCACGCAGTTAGATCCTTACATGTTCTTTCTTTACATTGGTGTGTCTGTATATGTCTTTATGCTGTCAGATAAAACCAATAAAACTTGAAACCAGAATGATCTATGGTGTTAATTACCTGCTTTGTCCAACCTCATTAGTGGTTTTTGCCTCTTAGGACTCCACTGGCAGAGAAATAAACTTACCATGCAGGTATTCTATGTTAATTAAACAAACTTAGAGTTCCTGTGGTTGGTGTTATACAAACTTCAAAAGATGCCAGTATATATTGCTCAGAATAAGGTAGAAGCAGTAGCTACATTTCTGTGGGAAAATATTCCCCAATTTTATTTCCCATCTTGCATTTGTAAAGTTGTCTTAAGCACGTCATACATCAGTCGTATGTTTCTAGACATTATAAACCAAATGGGAAACTAAACATCAATTCTGTGTTACTGAGACTTTTATTATGGTTAGAATTTTCCTAAAGCTTTTTCCTTAAAACCTCTCTTCTGCTTCCAAATTATCCAAAGAGAAGGTGCTCAGGCTCAAAACTACCTGAGAAGCAAGGGAGCTCCCAGGTTAAGTGTGCAGGTAGCATCTGTCAGCTCAGGACTTGCTAGACCCTGTATTTACTAAGCCCACGGAAGCCAGAGTATCCTTAGCTGTCAAAATAATATATCGATCATGCAGACTGTTTTAGGAATAAAGGAGATAGCTTGTATAAATATAGCAAAAATGCCTTGCCCAATTTATTTATTTTTTAAGATTTTTTTTATTTATGCATACAAGAACTTGGTCTAGGCCAGAGGTGCAGGGGGTGAGAGGATTCACCAGAGACAGGGTGGGGAACAGAACACGTGGATCTACTGAAATAGACTGCTGAGGAGAGCAGCAGGGTGAGACAGGAGAGGTCTGTTGTGCCATGTGTGTCAGCTCCCTGGCCAGGGATCGAACTCGTACTGCAGTGGCTGGTGATAGCTTCATAGTGCTGAGACCAAGGAGGCCCACCTTGTCCATTTTAAGTGATCCATAAATGAAAACAGTTAGGGTGGGTCATTGATAATAAGTCTGCAACTCACCTCTTAGGTATTAGACTCCTGGAATGAAATTCCTGAGAGATTTAGGAATTTATTTCTACATAACAAAAATGGGTAAAGAACCATGGCAGTTTTCATTTTCCTTATTCAAATACTCCCCCCACTTTTTTTTAAAGCAATATTTAACTATTCTAGCAATTTTGACATCTTCAAAACAGCATAAAGAAGAAATTGAAAGCCCCTTCAACAATGGTTAAATGTTTTTAAGTCTATTCGTGCAGACTCTTCTAGGCATCTTTTAGAAGCCTGATTTAATTTAGTACTCCATTAGCTGGATAAACTATAATCTATGTGGTCAATTATATTACCATTTTGTTTGATAATTTATTGTTATAACAACAAGTGGGTAGTGTCCTCACCTTGAACAGACATCTTTAAGCATATTTATAGTGATTACTTCAAGGTTAAGTGCAGAAAGTCATTATCTGGATCTAAGTATGTATGATTTTAGGATTTTTGGTGCATGTTGCTGTGTGTTTTTAGAAGTGCTGCTACAGCTACATTATTATATTCACATCTGAGGGTACCCATTTCCCAACATAGCATATTATTTAAAACTTTCTTTTTCCATGTACAAAATACCCAAGTGTTGTCGAATTTGGAAGAACTTGGACTGCTTTTTCACAAACCAGTTTTTTGTTGTTGTTGTTCTGTTAAGATTCTAAATTTGTTCTTTTTGCCCTCTTCTTCCTCATTTTCCTTGCTCCTTTTCTGCTCTAATAGAGGTTTAGTATAAAACCCAAATATTAAAAAAAATACCTCCTGAAGACGCAGTGAAAAGAACATTGTTATGTTGGAAGCATGTATTGAACCCTTGCTCCAGTTTCCTAATCTGCACAATGGGGATGAAAAGACCTACCCTAAAATTCTACTGGTTGCTTTTAAGAATAATTTATAGAAAGTACTTAGTAGTATCAGAAAACAAAAGAAGTTTTTAAAAGGCATTAAAGAGCAACTTGGTCAGCGGTAAAAGAGACTTGCATATGAATTACTAGCTGTATCAAAATTATCCCTTAGAACATGAAAGGAAGTGAGAATAAATAGGTAATACTAAAATTTCAAGAACCTTCTTCATTAGTTCTAGCTCAAGATGGAATATTTAAATGAGTGTGTAAACCAGTGATGACTTGAGGCTATACTGACCCATGTCGATAAATTATTTGTAAAGAAAAAGAATCAAGTTCTTTATCAGAATCTTTTAAATAGTTTAAAAAATAAGGAAGCAGTTTTAATTTCTAACAGTGGTTCTTAATTTGGGATGATTTTGCCCCCTAAGAGTCATTTGATACATCCTGCAGACATTTGGTGGTTATAATGTAGAGGATTCTACTAGCATTTAGTAAGTAGACATCAAGGAAACTACAGTTCCCGCTGCAAAGATTTAAGATCCTCAAATGTCAATGGTGCTGACATTGAAGAAAAAATGTGCTTGGCTTTCTAGAAAATCTGACCGATCATTTATTTGTATTGCTCTAAGTATCACAATACAAATTGCATCGCTCCAGTTTTATCCTATATAACACTGCCTGCTAGAACAAAAAATTAGGGAGAATGTGCTGTATTACTGATAAGACATTTGATGCATAATTCTGTGACCCTCAACTCTAATCAATAATCAGAAATTTCCCTAGTTAGGATTTATTTCTCTTTTTTCTGATCCACATACCCGGGAAGGACCTCTGAATAAATATACATTCTAAAGCACTAAAGAGCAATATTGCAAAATACAGTGTATATTTTAATAATAAATTTCTAGTTAGAGAAAGTCAAATTGGTTAATTTACAATAAGCTAAATGTAAATTCTCAAATAATTATATTTATGACTATTCAAGTATTTTTTATTTAAAAAAATTTAATAAGTACCTAATAAAGACAATTTAAGAAAGCATTTTGGAATGGAAGAATTAGACAACATATTTTTCACATCAGCTAGACTGAGTTATGTATATTCATCTGAGTCTCAGAACCCACATTTATAAAAGAGAGGAGAGGACTGAACTGAATTCTTAGATTTAAATTTAAGATTTAATGCCTAAATGTAATACATTTCTTTAATTCATTCTTAAAACTTTTGCTAAATTTAAATTCTTAAATTTAGTAAATTTCTTTCCAATTGTAAAATTCTGCAACCCTAAATCAGTTCTTGGTAGATTTCAAAGAAGCCATATTATTCTTCCTGATAAGAAAAAGTAATCCTGTAGTTAACTCTAGGATTTTTCTTCCTTGCTTGCTCCCTAAGCCTATGTCCATGGGACTGCTTTCCTGAAGGAAATACTGACTTCATAACATCACCAGTGCACTGCTTTAGGGTCAAAGACAGAATGATGAAAATGATGAGGACGAAGAGGAAGAAGATGATGTCCTCTTCACTGATTGAATGTGGTTTTGACTCCAAAGATATTTTACTTCTTAGCCAAGCTTGTGTTGCCAGTGGCCTTTATGAAGAGTTCAAAAAGAGTTGCAATAAGCTAGCAAACACTTGAAGCAAGTTGAATCATGAATCGCAAATGATCATGTATAGCCACTAATTTTTTAATACAGAATGCAAAATGCTGTATAAAAATAAGACTAAATGAAGCTATTTGATTCTATCAAAACTTGTTAAATGGTTTTTATGGAATTTACTGTTTTACCAGCAGATGTCAGTGCAACCTAATTAACTGAATGACATTTTTAGGATTAAAATAGCTGAAGGTATACTGAGTGAAAATAGTCTTAAAATAGCCAAGTAAAAAGCCTACCATCTATATATATATATTTTTTTTTTAATAAAGAACATCTTCTTAAGTAGAGCTATGGAAAAATATCAGTCCTTCAAAAGTTATCAAGTTAAAATGGATCCTTGCCTAGGTAAATTGTATTAGATACGTATAACGCTTTATATAACATGACAATGGCATCTCTCAGTGACAGCAAAGACATGACCTTAATTAAATACAGAATGCTAATTTGTGGTGAAGTGTGAGAGTAACAGTATTTTAGAAACACACACATCGTAGACACTTAGAGCCAAATGAAACGTCTCTGGTGAAATATTTACAGTTCCTAAAGAACACATTATTTCCTAATGAATCCTAAAACATCTACAGTGTGATATCATGTGTTTTCTAGACTGTATTTTAGCAAAAGTTGTTAATCTAATGACAATAACAGCACTACTTGTTATGTAGGGAATACTCACATTATACTACTCAAAAATTTAACAGCCTGCAAGGTAGGTAAATAACCTATATCAACCACATTTGAGGACTCACTAACTGACGTCCAGAGAAGTAAAATAAATTGCATGATAAATTCAGGTTACACAATAAGTCAGAGTGCAGACAGAAGATGGTACTAAGACTGAACTTCTCCCTTTATGCAAAACTCCACTTTCTAAAAATGCTGTATCATGACCTTGTATTGAAGAGGCTTCTATTTTAATATCATCCTTGGAGTTAAAGCTATATTTTATAGAGGAGTTCTACAGCAGTGATATGGGACACAACTAGAATTAGGTTAAAATAAAGAAATGTATAAAATTACTTTTAAAGAAAAGTTATAATGTCTTATACGATTTAGTATTCATTTGCCATGTAATTTAGCAATCCTATGCCAAGGTCTTTACACAAAGGATATGAAAATATGTATCAACACAAAAACTTGTATGCAAATGTTTATTGAACTTTGTTCATCAAAATTATCCTTGTTGTGGAATATTACTCAGCAATGAAAAGGAACAACTGATACATACAACAATATGGCTGAATCTCAAAGCAGTATACCAAGTGAAGGGAGAGAGACATAAAAGGCTGGTGAATGAGAGAAAGAATAAAATCTCAAGGATGATAGAAATATTCTAGATCTTGATTGTGATGGTCATAATGACTATAAAGACATTAGACACATACAACCTGTTAATAATGTAATCAGTAAAATTTATGATTAATCAAGTCAACTAACTCAATTTAGCTACCTGAACACTTGCCTTGGAATACCGTGCCTAGTTTGAGGATATAGAACAGACATTAGGGCTCTAGTATTACCTGAGCAATACACTTGTAGGTGGCCTTAATTCTCTCCAAATCTGTTAACTTTGTTTTTCAAGAAATGACATTAAACACTGCAATTTAAACTTTAAGAGAAACAAAACAAAGAAAAAACACCAGGTCCACCATTCCAAAAAATCTCACCCTTTCTGGTGATTCAAGCAAAGCCCAGCTTTAACACCTAACTCCTTTAGCAGGAAATCACTATTAAATCTAAAATTTGCTTTATTTTTCACCCATTCCTTTGAAGAGGGAAATTGTATTATTTGGCCAGCAGGTGTCATGCACTCCTTTATGAACAGCTGACAATTCTTCACATCAACAAAATGCTTTTTAAATTAATATTTGCTGAATGGTTTAATCTATGAACATTACTTTTCTATAAAAATACTTAGAGGAAGGAAAATGTTTCAAACATTCAATCCTTTTCACAGTTTTCTTTAACTTCTAATCAATCAGGATAATTAAATCTATATATCAAGATAGTAAAGGAAATTTCTTTTACTCCATTATGCTTAATGTTTCAAAGACTTTTGGAAAATAGTATAACAACCTCCCAAATATTATTTATCCAGCCTTGGCAAACTTAGTCTTTTAATGGCATTCTCTGTATTTCCAGTGTCACCTCCTGAGTGAATCTGTCTTTGGCATCTCAGATACCATGAAACTTTAGATATCCTATGTAAAACTACTTCCACACTATCTTCTGTATATGTCTGTCTTCGGTTCTGACCACTTCTCAGACTACAAAATCCAAGAGGTATTAGCTTTGTATTCCCAAGTATTTAGTATAGGAGCTTGTACTCAACAGTTTTTTAATGGCAAGCAAATGAGTAAACAAATACTTGAATCAATGTTACCATTTCAAGAAAGTGGTGCTTCAGTGAAAAGTGAAGAAACCAATAGGTAGTCAGATTAACAGAAAAATTCTCTTGTAGGGGCATATGGCTTTATTCTCTGGAAAGAATATTTGTAGCTTATCAAAATAAGGGAAGCAGCACATAGAAACCAAAAATTTTGGCTAATGGAGTATGTAAATGGCTTACGTGATATATTAGCAGCAGGTCTTAACTTCTTTGTGTCAAGACCCTTTTGATATCTAGGAAAGCCTAGGGGTCCCTTCGTAGGAAGATATCTTTTTAAAAACATAAGGTTAATACAGACAATTACAAAGAAAAGTACTTGCATTTAAATACAGTTTTCAAAATATGTTTGAGCAATTTATTAATGAGATCTAACAGTAGGTTTAATAAGTAATATAATTTCATAAAAATGATGAACGTAAATGATATTGTGAGAAATCTGTGACAACTGTAATATGATATGCAAACATATTTTTGACAGTCACAGTTTCTGCTAATCTTTTGTAGTTTTTGCTGACATTCATAATTGACGAAAATGCTAAACTTCACGGTAGAGAAATTAAACTTGTACTTTTTACCCCTTTTTAAAGATATAGACCCATTCAGTTCTATTCATGAGTGACTTGATATCATCTAGGAAACCATGATTAAGAACTCCTGGACCGAAAGGAACTTAAGATGGTGGGAAACAAGGAGTTATGAAGGATAAAGGAGCAAAAGATTTTCCTTCTACACATAGTCGTTTTTCTTTTTGTTCAGAATGTTCACAATATTCATTTTCTTGCCTCTCATTTATTCTTTGCCTCATTACAATGCATTTGTACTTCTGTTCTTCTATAAAGTCATTCTTTTCCAAGAGACACCTAATATTTAGGTGTCTTTGGCATAGTCCAAAGACTATGTCTTCACCTTGTGTGATTTCTCTGGCTTTTGCATTGTTAACTACACTCTTTTCCTTCCTTTGACCTAAACTCTGTTTCTCTTACCCTTTGGTTCCCTTTCAGCCTCCTATCCTACCCCTCTTCTATCTATGAATGTGCCCCCAGAGTTCTACCTTCTGCTTCTTGTCTCACTCTGCATACTTCCTCTGGATTGTCTCCATAGTCCAGTCTACATCTCTAGCCCCCATCTTTTTCATAAATCTTAGTCTCTATATTCAACTCCCTATGACATGGCTCTTCTTAAATATTCTATTAAATTAATCCTCTTGCCCTCCCTGCTCCTTGACTGTGTTCTCTGTGCAAATAACACTACTATCCAAATCTTCCCAATCAAAAGTCTGGAAACTCTTTTTATTTTGTCTTATCTATACCCTCAAAACAAAATCAATCAACAATTTTTCCAGATTTTTCTAGCCTTAAAACCTTTCAAGTGTGACCCTTTTTATCAGGTCTATTCTTATAGCCTTGGACATTTTCATCATTACAATCATTCCTTGCTTGTAATATGCCAGGTACTATGCCAAGTGTTTTATAAACAGTGTCCCCATGGGCAAGACTTATTATGCCTAGAATTACAAATGAGGCCACAGAATCAAAGGGAAGGGAAGCACTCACCCAAGGTCATGGGCTTTTCAATGGCAAAGCCAAGATCAGAGTGCTGGTTGATTGGACTCCAAAACCATATGCATCCTAGTTGCTCTCTGGATGTCTCCCCCTCTAAAATCTGTTCCTTATGGCACTAACATTCTTCCTCTCAGAGGCAAGTCTAATCACCTTGTTCTGCTGCCTGTGATTCTTCAGTGTGCCCCAGGCCCTTCCCAGAGCACTCAACTCCTCAGGTGGGCTACTGAGCTCTCCCTTGAGCATTTCTCTAACCTCTCTTGCCACCACCCAGATTGCACTGCAACTCAGGTGCTTTGCATTCTATTAGCATACTTCTCTCTCCTACCCCACTGTGTTAGTCAGCTCAGGTTGCCATAATAAAGTACCACAGACTGGGTGGCTGAAACAACAGAAATTAATTTAATCACAGTTCTGGAGGCGAGAAATTAAAGATGAAATTGTCAGCCGGCTTGCATCTTTTGAGGCCTTTCTCCTTGACTTGCCAATGACCTCCTTCTCCCTGGGTCCTCACGTGGTCTCCCTCTGTGTATCACAACCTGCGGTTTCCCTGTGTGTTCAAATCCTTTCTTATGAAAACACCTATCAAATTAGCCAGGGTTCACGGAACTGCCTCATTTTAACCTAACCACTTTAGCTTGTTAAGAGTTCTATCTCCAAATGCGATCCATTCTGGGGTTCTTTGGTCTTCGGGTTTCAAAACATGGACTTGTAGGTGGACACAATTTGGTTCCTAACATCCACTCACCTCTCTGGGAATCTTCCTTGGCTGCCTCAGCTCTTAGTTGAGGAGCTAATTACTACTGTTTCCTATTACTGGGACTTTTGAACTTGTCCCTATTATAAAACTTATAGGTTTTTGCTTTTTATTACTCAGAACTCTTCATCAGGCCAGGATCTTTGAAAGTAGGATGCATGCACCTTATTCATTTTTTGAACCACAGCCTCAAACCAGTACCTGGGTATTAGGATTTTATTAGTCGATTAGTCAATTAGCAACTTGTTAATGTTTTCTGAAAACATGTATTGTGATACACTTTTCAAGAAATTAAGGATCTAGTTGGGAATAAGAACAAATGAAGTCCCTCCTCAGCGGACACACAATAAACAGGTGAAAACAACAAACAAACAAGATGATTGATACATTTAAAGAAGATAATATTGAGTAGTGTGATGGAGAGTGGCTTTAAGGGACTTCTTTGGCTAGAGGGTTCAGGGAAGAATGGAAAAGGATTCTGAGTTGTGATTTACATGATGAGACATGGGGCCTCCCTGGTGGTACAGGGGGAAAAGTCTCAGTACTATCAAGCTATTCCCAGCCACTACTGCAAGGCACAAGTTTGACCTCTCCTGTCTTGTCTGCTGCTCCCCTGAATAGTGTATTTGATGGATCTGCCTGTCCTGTTCCCCACTCTGTCTCTGGTGAATCTTCTCACCCCCATACCTCTGTTCTTGTATGCACACATAAATAAATTAAAAAAAAAAATGAAAGAACACAATCATATATGATTGGTGGGAAGAGAAATCCAAGTAGAGAGACCATTAAAGGTAAGGATTCTGAGCTGGGAATGAACAGGGAAAGTGTGGAGGACAGTAAGTCATCGAAGTGACTGTAGGGCAGTGACTGAAGGTGAAGGTAAGAGAAAATTATGTCCTAGCTTGAACTGTGTGCTAAGCACAAATGGAGCCACTGAAATATTTGAAGCCAGGGTTGGATATGATGTGATCGATGTCCTTAATAAGATCACTCTGGCTGTTACATGGAGAATTGATATTAGAAGGACAATGATGGAACTGGAAGACCATTGGAGAGGTCACCGGAATAATCTAGAGCAGTTGTTCTCAATGTGGGGAGGAGAGGAGATTTTGCATGCTCAAACCCTTCAGGGGACATTTGGCAGTATCTGGAGGGATTCTTGGTTCTCACAACTGTAGGGTTGTTATGTAAGGGGGTAGAGGTCAGGAATGGTATTAAGTAACCTCCAATGCACAGAGCAGTCCTTCATATAAAAGAATTATTTGATAAAAATATTGCTAACACCAAGGTTGAAAAATCCTGATCTAGAGAGAAATGATGGTGGTTTGACCACGGTGGTAGAAAGAAGATATAATTCCTGAAATTTAAAGTGTATTTGGATGTGGATAGCAAAAACTGTGGACAGATTGCATGTGAGTTTGTAGGTTTGGGGCCTGAGGAATGAGGCATATGTCGTTAATATTTACTGAGAGGAACATTAGGGATTAGTCATTAGAATACAGATGACATTTCAACACATGAGTCTGGGTGAGATCATTTGGGGCAATAATATGAATGGATGGACAGAAGACCTCGTAGCGCTCTGGGATGCTTCAGGTTTAGAAGTCCTGGTAGTGGAGAAGTAGCAACATATGGGACAAGAGTGACATTCTTGGAAAGATCAGAGAAGACAGACTCCAAGCTCAGGCCTGAGGAGTAGGGGTACTTCTTTCAAGTAGAAAAGAAGGGAAGATAAAATTTAGGAATAGGGAAGTAAGCAGATGAGTGGATTTGGTAGTGAAAAAAATGTATTCCCATCTGACTGCATTTATTGTCTAGGAACCAAGGTCTGAATATAAGTATCACAAGTGTATGTGGGAGACGAGAGAAGAGAGGATGGGAAGGGAGGGGAAAGGAGAGAATATTATCCAGTAACTAACTTGAAGAGAGGGAAAATGAAGTTATCATGGAAATGAGCTGAAATGTTCTGATATTATTTTGGGCCACTTGAGACTTGTGGTTACAAACTTAAATTGAGTCCAGTCAGTATGCTATCTGGATTAATAATTAATGAAATGTATTGAATGAATAAAATGCCATAATAGTAGTATATATCATTTTTTGATCACTTAAAATGAGCATACATCATCCTTTACAGATGACTCTTATTTAATACTTTCAAACAACCCTGTGAAATAGCCATTATCTTTAGTTAATTGACAGAGACTGGAGTTCAGAGCGATTGTGTAATTTTTTTCAAAGCTACACAGTAAAAGGATTAGATTCAAACTGGCTCAGTCTACCCCAAAGCTCATATTCTTCACTGACATTTTATGTCTTGCTCAGGTTATGATTAATGAAAAGCAGTACCTTGACCAGGATTTGATAATTTTCCTACTCTCTTCAGAGGGCAAAAAAAGCAAGTAACTAAGAAACATTGTGGAAGTAAATGGAGGTAGTACTAACCCTCATTAAAATGCATATACGTGATATCATAATTTACTTCCTTGTGACTGATCTTTTTCAAGATTCTTCTTAGTAAAGTCCAATTTTACCTATTTATCCAAATGGGTTAGGCGAGGGTAAGTGGGTTAGAAAGAAGACACTGAGGAGGAAACACCGTACAGATTGTGATTTGCCCTCAGTTTCCAGCCCCCAGTGGGACAGACTTGAGTTTTAAAAAGGGATTAAAATTACTTCTATCAAGGAAACAGTCTACTTTCTCTCCACTCCCCATCTTTGGTGAAATGGAGATGTGAGGGTTGAGGAAGAGGTTACTTAAGAACTCCAGAGATTATGTGAAGAGAATGGGGATTTTCCTTTGTAATTCGACTCACTCTGTGAGCTCATTACACATTCTTGGCAACACTGTGGCTCCTCAGATGACTACCTAGTTATAGATTAAATGCAAAATATGGCGGTCCTTCTAATCAGACACACCAAAGCAAAGTGTTCCATTGGGTTTCCCTCATTTTAAATAGCTGTCAGCCAGGCCCTTTACTCCCCTACCTCCAACAGCTTAAAAATTATGCACTGGTGATTCTAACTAGAAAAATGTGTCATATTTTACATTAAATCTGAAATGGCAATGCTTATTGTTCTTTTTTGCAGGGGGTAGTGGATAGAGAACCAGTCAATTAATAGATCTGATGAGTTTGCATGTGGCAGATTGATATTATTTGCATATCACATAGAAGGAAAGTTGGGTTTATTCTGTCTCTCTTTGTTCAGTCATTTCAACCTGCCATTTGCCATTAATCACCTTATGCTGCCTTATTATTAAAAAGCGGGTTTAAAAAAAAAACTCCTAACTTTCTTGACACCTCTGCTTAATACTTAGAAAGATCAATTAAAGTTCAACAACTTACAGCTATTTATTTTTTTCTCAGAGTTTGCTTGAGGCAATGTGTATATTTTGACCACATATTTTCTCATCTTATTAATCATTGTAAAACATGTCAATCTATCTGGCCATCTTAACATCTGTTTTACATACAATAGGTTAAGCTTCTAAGGAGTTGATTCTCCTTCTCTAGGAAAGCATTTAAACAACCGTTTATCATTCTACAAATATTTAAGTACCTTCTGTTTAGCACTGTTAGATGCTCAAGATACAAAGAAATAGAATGAGACAAATTGATCAAGTGTCACACAAAAGAAATAGCTCTATCTGAATAGTAGGACAAAAAGAATACAGCTTCCTGAATGTTCTGGCCTTCCTCTTCTAAGATGATGCCACTAACAATCTTTCACTCTCACTCTTCGTGAGTAACAAAGCTTTGTAGAGAGGCTTTTAGCCAGTAATATGTCACGGGGGACCTCAGGAATCAGATAAACCTGATAAGTTTCCATCACTTAGTCAAACTGGCACATTTCTAACCTCATTGAGCCCCAGTTTTGTTTTTTTTTTTAATTCTCAAAGTAAAGCTTATTGCAAGGGAGTCAATATTAGATTGAACTAAGAGTTCAAGCTTTGCAGCTAGGCTACCTGGATCCAGTCACATGATCGTGGGCAAGTTAGGGTCTCTCTCTTTTTCTCAACATCTTAATTTGTAAAATGGGGACAGTAATTTTCTCTATCTCATTGGTTTTGGGGTGTATTAAATGACTAAAGCACACAGGACTGTTCCTGGCACATTGTAACTGGTCAAAAATGTTAGTTGTTACTATGTACTACTGTAACTATTGTTACTATATGCTCATAAAGTAGCTGAAAATTAAAAAAAAAATAATATTTGCATTCCAACCCTTTTTAAGAAAAGTGTTTAAAATTATGTATTTCTGGGTAAGGAAAATGCATAAGAGGTACACGATTTCACTCTGTATCATATACCTGGGCATTTCTCAATGAAAAACCCAGAATTTAATATGGTATATCTTTATTTTTCTGACTGTGCCTCCCTCCCCTCCCCTTCTTCCTCACTTTTCTTCATGGGGTGCCGAAGGCCAGCTCCGGCTGAAGCCAGGTTCCCATAGGAAGAGACAGCTTGGTGAATTGAGGGAAAATGAGGAGTCACTAACCACTTGATCAGAGTGTAGCAAATGTCCTCCTGAGTGTCTCAGCAGGCCTTTATTTATACATTGCAAGCAAGCAGTGGGATTACATCATCATGTGTACAGAGCAGAAAGATAATAATCATTACATTTTTTCTTAAGAACAGCTTGGGGTCTTTATGATCTCCAGTCAAGATTCAGGGCATTGTACTGTTTCAAGGTAAGGCCTACATGCTATTTTTATCAACATACTAGATTTTAATGTTAACATTGTTTTTATAAACATAGCATGTTTTTACTAGCACACTAGTTTTTTAATATTAAGGCAGCCATGGCAGCTTTGTGCAGTCACAACTAACCATTTTGTTTTTACTCAGAGTATAAGACAGACTACTAGCCGCAAGGTCTAGAGTCAAACTAATGTCAATATTTTTTGTTATTAGGGAGACTTTTTTTATATGATTATGATTTAAGTAAAACCGAAGCAGAGAAGAGGCGAGGAGGGTTGGTAGGGTGCATGTGACTTATTTATCACCTGGGAGATACAGAGCCTTCCACAGTGGGCCAAGTTACACAGGTCTTTCTTCAGTTCCCAAGGCCAGTTTCCCATAACGAATGTTTAGGTCTGGGAAATTATCTAATAACTAACTTTTGAGTTTGTAAAACAACCACATTCCAGTTGCATTTGATCCTGCCTGGTTTTGCAGTATTGGCTTTTTGAATTTGTGTTACAGTATTTGCCAATCAGTAGTTCATCATCAAAATGCATAGCATCCAATTATTTTGTTTAGCAAAACAGCCAATTTTATAACACCCTTGTGAATGTTTTTTCAGTAAGCATAGATCATGAAATCCCAGAATTACAATTTAGCCAAGAGAAAAGGGGCTGGCAGGACCCAGCCTTTGGAGCATCCTGATCTTTCAGGAGTGTCCCTCATACCCGGACTTTTGTCAGGCGGCAAGAGCAGCTGGTCAGCACCAATGGGGCAATGGAAAAATCCAGTCTAGTGGCCTGGACAGTGGAATCCCCATGATATAGGGACTTCATTTATATTTTTAAAATATTTCATTCTCCATGGGATTTAGGGTTTTCTGGAAACCCAAAGCACAGTGGTGAAATGGAAGTTCATCTTGTCCTATTGAAAGCCCCTTATTAGGCTCTGTTTTCTAATCATAGGCTTTTTATAGAATTTTTGGGCTCAGGTAATAAATACAAGACAAGTAAATTCATGGAAGTAATTTAAGCCTCTTTCCTCTTCAAAACTCTGGTTTGGAATAATATTTGACACCTCAGAGTATATATTTTTTCCTCCAAAATGTCTTCTCTGACCCTCAAGAGTGAATTCTGCACTCCTGGCACTCTAGGGATTTACTTTTATCATAGCGTTTAACACCCTGTTCACTATATCCTTTACTAGACTACAAGCTCAGTCAGTGTCTATTTCATTACTGTATCCTCAAAGACTAGTACAGGGCCTGGTTCATAGGAAAAGTCCAAACACTGCTTGGATGAATGCATTTAGTGGTATTATTCAAACCTTTCCTTCCATATATGTGAGGAAGAGAATAAGTATAAAAAGTGTGAAGAGGTCTTTTAGTCTGATCACTGACTCAAAGTAAGAATATCCTATATATAGAATCCCCACAGAGATTCAAACTTTTGCAAAAATAATTCCAGAAGAGGGAATATAATTAACGTTTTCCATTTATGGGTAGTTCACATTTTTAGAAGGTGCGTTTTTTTTTTTAAATTGAATCAGAATTGCCTCCTTGATTTTATTAATCTGCCCCTTGGAGTTTTAAAGATTTGCTTTTCTGTAGTATAATTCTCCGAACTTGTTAAAAAGACACAACCAAAGAAATTTTTTTAAGCCGCAAGGATAGTACATATTGCATAGAAAGCATCATCCGCTGGAATGTTTGCTTTTTTTATTCCAAAAATATACAGGTCTTGCCTCTGATTAGGGGATTCATAGAAACAGGAAAGAAGAAGAAAACTGATGATTTGGGCTACTGCATTCAAAGAGGGGAAATTAACTACAATTTTGACTTTATCTTCCATATATGAGAAACCTTACTTAGGTACTTTATGGTAGCCATCACATAACATGAGGCGAGGATTCACTTTTGGTTGTGATATCTTATATTAGCAAATGATCACCAAAAAGTTTCTGGTGTTGCTCTGTTCACATAGTGCTACTGCCTAGTTGTCCTGTCACCTCAAATTCTACATTTGAAAGGCCAAAATTACATTCTCTTCTTAAACAATGACTCTACCATTGGTATTATTATGCCTTAGGCTTGGTAAAATTCTTGGCTGGCTTGTCCTGATCATTCCCCACCCTCACGTCAGCCTGTCAGTTACCCCATGAGGCACCTTTCTCCTTTGTAGCCTTTCTCACATCTACTCCCTCTTCTCAAGAAATATTGACAGATCATCCTCTTTTTCTTAGGGTTCACTGTTTGCTCCCACTCCAGTTTCCATCCTATTTTAATCCAAAAGGCATAATACAACCACACTATTTTTTTAAACCTACTCTTAATTACTCTGTCACTTAATTATTATTTGTTAAAAGATTTATTTTTATTCATTTATGCATACAAGAACTGGGATGCAGGCCAGAGGTACAGGCAGTGAGAGGGTTCACAGAGAAAGAGTGGGGAGCAAACAGGCAGATCGACTGAACTATACTGCTGAGGGGAGCAGCCTACAAGACAGGAGAGGTCTGTTGCACCATGTGGAACAATTCCCTGGCTGTGGATCAAACTCACCCTGCAGTGGCTGCCAATTGATGACTGATGATCAATCGCTAGCTTGATAGTGCTGAGACTTAACCCCTTGTGCCACCAGGGAAGCCCCTGTCAATTAATTGAAAACCATATCAATGCCCTACTGCATCAGAAGCTAAACTCCCCTGCCTCCATCTCAGGTTCTTCCTGCAACCTCTCAGCCTCCAACTCTCACTGCCCAGCTTAATTTAGTTCCTAGACTTCCTATCCAAATCTCCCATGCCACAATCCAAGTCCATTATTGTTGGTTCCTCCCTCCCTGCAACTGATTTATAACCCCATATTCCTATCTTGCTACATTTGCTTTTGTATCATCTGCTCTCTCTTCCTCGCCAATTCTAAGGCACACCTTAAATTCGATTTCTCTACATAATTTGTTGTAGTTATTCCAGGCTCCATTCATCTCCTTCCCTTTCCTCTATAATTTTTATTGTAAAATATAACAAAAAAACTTATGTGCAACAAAAAATCTTATGTGTACAGTTCAGCAACTCTACTTTAATTAAATTTAAGTAAACATACCTTAATAATTATAAAGAGATTACCCTTGTATCCATCACTCAGAAAAGAAATATCATATTACTGGAACACTGGAAGCCCAGCCCTCGTTCCCAAGAACCACTTCCCAATCAATTCTACAGAATTAATAGTCTGGACTTCATAATTTAGTTCATAATAGTAATTAAGTTCCATCCTGCTTTGCCTTGTGACTTAACTGTGTTGATTAATTTCTCCTACTCAATTGTAGGAAATTGAAGGTCAGGGACTATATAGATTATTCTTTAGAAGACCCCACAGTGTATCAAGCAGTGATACCCAAACGTGCATATTCAACAGATGCTTATTGGTGGATTGTGGACTAAGAAAAAGCAACATTAAAGATGAACAACATGTATGCTGATGTCCAAGAGTTAACATTGTTATGTCTTGAAAACTCACCTTAACCTTTTAAAAAATGACACAGTTCTATTTTGTTAGCATCTTTCCCAACTATTATACTCCCTGGTTTCAGTTTTCTTTTCCTTTGTATGGCACTTCTTGGGAGTTTTCTCCGGGAATTTCCAGTTTTGTGAAGCAGACAGTAGAGGAATGCCTTGTCAATGAATAGAAGTCCATGGCAACACAACTGAAACACTAGGCATTCTTCCCCCTATTTCGGTCAAAGAACTGCTATAATCACAAAGTAGCCTTTTCTTGTCCATGCACAATTCTCTCATGAAAAACTTTCCATTGCATCTAACTGTCTTTAAAATGAAAGGCTTTTGCAAATGTTAATAATGTTCCACACTGTGAAAGTTCTATCACACAGAATTTCTAGCAAAGTTTGGAGAAGTTAACATGTATGTATGTATTAACCAAATGAAACAATAGTAAACAAAGGAAATGTACTCTAACAATTTTTTTTTCTGAAGGCGCTCTCTATGAGTGTGTAAAAAGTGAAATATTTGACTCAAGAAAGTGATGTCAATTATGTAAAAGAGTATAAAGTATACCAATGATGATATATGGAAAATCCATATATATGAGACCATAATAATTCTAATATTTGGTCAGATCTATGAGTCACTGAGATGTTGATTAAATAAGTATTTTTCCATAGATAAATCTGATATTTAGCAGCAGAAAGTAGTGCACATTTTTGTCTTATCCTTGAGTTTTTATGATGTGGGCAATTCAATGCAATTGAATGTATTCAATTCAACTGAAGAATTACTGGATTGGGTAAATTATAATAAGAGTGGCAATAAGCAATAAGAAAACCCACCCTTATTGAAATGGACTTATTTACAACAGTTTAATTCATGCATAAGCAAAGCATCTATATTTAAGAATAGGAAGCTACTAAAATTAGCACCTGACAATCAGCACACAGTTAAGCAGCTAAGGTTATCCATCAAACTTCAGATATGAATATAAAGATAAACAATTTAAAGACAGATTTTCACTCAACTGGTTAACAACTGTTTGTTGAGCTTCTAGTTGTAGTCACTTTGGATCTATCAGTAGACAGAAGAGATGAAAGACCTGTCCTCACAGAGCCTACATCTTAGTGTTTATAACAAGGTGTATACTATGACGTGTCACTTTGATGAATTTCATAACCCAATGTATATTATTTTGTGGTGAAAACATAGAATGAGGTTCCTATAAGTAAACATGAATCTCAAGCATTATTTATAATAGGAAGACTTGGAATCAACACAAATGCCCAGATGGATCAAGAAGATTTGGTTTATATATACAGTGGAATATTATTCAACAATCAAAAAAGATAAACAGAGCCATTTATAGAAATATGGATGGAGCTTGAAGGGATTATGGTCAGTGAAAGAGATCAGAAGGAAAAAGAAAAATACCGGATGGTCTCACTTATATGAGGAATATAGGGGATCAAGGGGAAAAAAATAACATCATCATCAACAACAACAAAAAACACAACAAAACATAACAAAAATAAACAGACAACTATAAAACAGAGACATTCTGCAGGGAAGAAGGAGGGATGGGGAAGAGCATAAGGGGTTATAGTGATGGTGCATGGGGGAATTGGTGGTGGAAATTCTATGGGGACTACACCTAGAAAAGAAAGCAAACTTTGTAAGAAAAATAAATTAAAACAAATAAGCAAAAAACCCCACATGAACCTCAAGTTTAACTGTAGATAAGGACGAGACAAGGTGAAAAGATCAGGAAATTACCAAACAGGTAGTTTCAATGATATTGATGTGATTAAAGTTCTGAGGTTGGATAATGGGTTAACAGCTACTTGTATTATTATTTTTGCTTTTTAACTTAAATAAATAAATATATATATTCTAATATAAGCTATTACATCATACATTTTTTTATTTTCTTTTGAAATGAAAGGGTTAATTTCAAGAAAGGAGCAAGAGGACAGGGCATGACATTTTGTTATTGTTAAAGATGTATTTATTTATGCACACAAGAACCAGGGTACAGGCCAGAGGTGTGGGGGGGTGAGAGGATTCACCAGAGACAGAGTGGGAAACAGAACAGAAATTTATTTACTCACAGTTCTGGAAGCTGGGTGAGAGTATGTTGGGTTTCGGTGAGAGCTCTCTGCCTGGCCATTTTCTTGCAGATAGCTGCAGCAGTAGCTGAGATAAGAGGTAAAGCTGAAATGATTGGAAGTAGTATATAGGAGGTGTCTGAAGGCACATTATACCAAAAATACATATGCACTGGATGCTTGGGAAAGGCTCAGTTGCATTGGGAGAGGAAAGGATCATGGTTCTCTGTGCAGAATGATGTTCTCTAATAAATGTCATTACACCTGTTATAGTAATTGTAGCATTCTATTTCTATCATTAAAGCTTGTTTGTTACCTTAATCTTGAATTATTTCAGATTTCAACTGAACACCCAAATTTGGTAAGGAGGGGAAAACTGCTATTGTAAAAAGTGCAACTTGTCTACCTGAAGTTAGAATTTAAGTGTGTCTTTTGGCAGCGTGAAACACTAAGTTCACAAACCAACAGCATAGGACCTTTTGTATTCTCTAAAAATAAGATGTCTATTTTTTTTTTTTGGACCGATTCCCAGCACTTCTCTCATAAATGCAGGTTTTCACACTGTATTTATTAATCTTTCACCTCTCTTCTCCTTTCTTATTTTTAACAAAAGGAAGGGGTTTTTGTAACTGCTTCAAAATGGTGACAAAGCAAGGAGACTGGACTAAGTACATATTCATAGCTACATGTGCAATGCCTGCCCGAACATAAACATTTACAACATAACCTGATATCTACTGTTAGCCGCTAATTTAATCAGATAAAATAGAAACTATAAAATGAGATGTCTCAACAGCTTGGTGTCTTTCATTAGATAATATAAACTTCTCTGGGCTTCAGCTTCCTTTTTATACATGTAACAAGGTGTTTTGGTTAAATAAATTTTCTTTTATTTCAAAAGTTCAATGTTTTAATTTTCATTTTGCAATAAAATTTCCAATCAACTAAGAAGTCCAGAAAATATTAGGAGAAGTAACTTTATATCACTTACTATTATTACTGATTTTCAAATTTCCTTAGTATTAATAGTTTAGTGGCAGCCATGGAATGGAGCTGTTTATTCTCTTAACAGAGGAAAATGTAACACCAAAATGCTTATTATACTAAGACATATTGTCTTCAGATTTATTATCTCTGAAAAGCAGGAAAAGATTCCCTTTGATATTATCTAAAGGAAATGAAACCATTCACTTTTAATTAGGTCAGGTAAGTGAAAGTTCTACTTCCCACACCAATTGAAGACTATCTTGAAAGAAAAATCAAAACGCTTTAAAAATCTATGTAGTATCAAGAACTCCCCTTTCTCTGGGGAAATTCCCATGATTCATGAAATTTAAGATTTGGATCTAATGAAAACCAAAAGAGAAGACGTGAACAATTCCATTTGTCAATATTCTAAACAATATTCTTTTATTCAAAAGAATAAAGTTCAACCTCTTGGTGAGTGAGTGGGACCGGATGTGAGACACTTGCCCTGATTTCTATCATCCATAACAATAAATACAACCCAGTGGACAGGAAAACCTGCACTTCTCTGCATAAAAATGAAAGCTAACTGCACGCTGACAAAAATGAAACAAGAGAATGAAAAACAGAGAAGGTAAAGAAGAGTAAACAAGAAGAAGAAGAAAGAAGCTTCTAAATCGTAGAAACAAGAGAAAGTTTACCAAGCAAGCTTCTTGTACTTAACAGTGACATTACTAGTTTTTGCATTTTTATTTCCCAACATTCCAGTGGGCATTCTACACACATGATAGTCTACACCCATGAGTGGACAGATCAGCTTGAGGCTAGCACATCCACTTAAGCAGTTCCAGCAAGACTAAACAGGTCCAGGCAAATCTATTTTCATAAAGGGGCTGAGGATCCTACTGGAAAACAATTCACCCTAAGGGAAGAAAGAGGGGAGCACATCCTTAATCCAATATCAAAACCTGAGTCATCATGAAAAGAGGAAAGAGGAGAGATTCTGAGTTTATTCATTCTCCTGTCTTCTCCTGTGTCACCTGAAACCTGTTACAGAACAGGGTGAGGGGTACCCCAGAACCCCCCAAACTGCCCATTCTAAATAGGCTCTGTCGCCCACCATATCAAGAAAAAATATACTCTAGTGTGTAAGAACTTAAATGGAAATGAACTTTAATACTATTAGTGTGCAACACAGAATATAGTTTACAAATCAAGTACCCGAAGTTACTATGCCCTCATGGGTAAATGCCCAGCAAAACAGGTTGTCTCAAAGCAGGGCCACTGAGGCCTGAAAGCCTACCACAGTCTGCCACAGGCCTTCTGATAGAGACCCATAGGAAAGGGGCAGAAGGGGCCCAGCATGTCTGTTTCAACCAATCCAGGACCAAGAAGCCAGCCTTCTGGCTCCCTCCTTCCATCCTCCCCTACATTCCTCCTGCCTTTCTTCCTTCCCCCTCCTTCCTTCTTCAGTCTCCTCTCCAGCTTCCTCTTTCTAGCTTCCCCTCCTCCCTGCCCAGCTCCACCTGGAACCTCACCTTTTCCTTGGGATCACCCTGGTCCAAACCCTGTCTGGATCAAGGAGAAAGGGCCAAAAGGCAAAGAGCATGTGCTAAAAGAACATCTCCACTAAGACACAATAAAATGTTGGCGGCCCTCGAAGACAGTGTAACACAAAATAAGGAAATGAGGCATGGCCCTAATTTATCACAACTAAACAAGTAATTTTACACATTGGAGAGAGGTGCTGAGCAGGCCATGATAGCCCCCTGGTAGGAGGTACTCATGTTGAAGTGGGATCTGCTGGAAGTTCTGTAACAACTAACTGGATACATTCATCACTGTGTCTAGAAATTTGCTATTAGTTCTAGAAAGTTTTTAAAATTTAATTAATTATTTATTTTCTTACATTATTATTCTCCCTTCAGATATAGTTCCCATAGTTCTTTCACTCCCATCACACCCCTGTCACTTCTAGAAAGTATTAGGCGAAAGACGGGTGTATTTGTAGAACAGGCAAGGTTGTCGTAACATGTTTCATCGCTTTCCACCCAACAGTCAGGTAGGTCCTATCACCTTGCTTAACTACTAGCCTAGAGAATATTTGGGAGCAGATGGTAACTCCACCACTATAAAAAGGTGGGTACAAACTAATAGGTGGAGGTAAAAACCAGTGAAATATAACTTCATCATTCCCATAGGGGAAATGGCCTTTCTATGTGATACTTTTATTTCATGCTCATGAAAAAACAAGCAGAAACTGATTCAGAGAAATTAAGTATTTTATCAGAATTCACACAGCTCTTTAGTTCTCTTTTGACTATTTCATGTTTGCCCTAAAGGTCTATGCTTTAAAGTTTTATGCTTTAAGATAAAGTCCCAAACATTTACTGAGTTCTTATGCTATTTTTTATAGTTTCATTTAGCCTTTCCACAACACCCATGGAAGGTGAGATCAGTATGACCAAGAGGTTAAGTGACTTGACTGAAGTCACAAAGTCTGCAAGAAGGGAGTGTCTGACCCCAGATGTTTTACCTTCACCTCTACTGCTCTTTCCATTCATTCTGTCAAACAATAGTGCACAGAAAAATAAATTTAAAAGATTAAAATAAATACTCACTTGATACCTCAAGGAAAAAAAAAATTAAAAAAAAAGAATTTGCCCAAAGTCACAACAAGAAGGAAGCTGCAGACTGGAATTTGAAACTCAGTCGTTCAACTGTCAATCGGATGCTCTTTGCGTCACAATGCTTTTCCTGCAGTAGTGACAAGGACACCTCAGTGTCATCCATTGAGTCTGTACGCCACTGGTACGCTGTAAACTGGTATATTTGGTGACTTACTCTGGAGAAAACAGTTTCTTTTTCAATTTAAAACTATTTTTCATTTGTGCAATTCACTGAACTTTTCTGAAGTATAGACTCCTGTGGCCTTCACAAACTGAACAAAAGGAACTTTTCCATTAACTATATTGCACATCAAGTATGTAAGACAAATACTTAAAGCCAGCCCAGAGGATGCTTCTGAGGCAGAATCTGTGAGGAAAAACTTAGACAATGTCAGTTGACGTAAGTTGAGAAGGAAGGTGGGTGAAAGGCTATCAGGGAAAAAGAGCTCAAAGGAAAGAGATACTAAATAAAGAATAAAGATTGAATACAATTTTTTTTAAGCTAAAGAGATCTATGTTATGAAAGAAGGTAGGAAAACAGATCCTGTGGCATACATTAGTTGTAGATTGAATCAAAGCAGGGAAGAAAAAAAACAGAGAATGTCAACTGAGTTACTGAAACACCAACTAAGTCATAGGTTACTGCTCATGTGCAATAGGATTTGAGAGTTGCCTCAAGTAGATTAAACTTCATCTTCAAATAGACTCTTTTCTGAATGGGTTCTAAACTACGTATTTTGTTTAAATGCTGTTATAGGGCCTCTCCTTGGTGGTGCAGCGGGTTGAGAGGCACAGCGGGTTGAGTGCTGCACAGCAGCGCAAGTTCGATCCCAGGCCAGGGAGGGGCCCACATGGAGCAGCAGACCTCTCCTGCCTTGCCCGCTGCTCCCCTCAGCAGTGTGTTTCGGTCAGTCTGCCTGTTCTGCTCCCCACTCTGTTTCTGGTGAATCCTTTCACCTCCCACGCTTCTGGCCTGTACATCAGCTCCTGTATGCATAAATAAATAAATCTTTAAATAAATAGAACAAATGCCATTATAAGAGGACTCATTTGTAAGGCAGTTCACAGTAATCATTCTTTCTTCAAATTATGAAAACAAGAATGTTAGATTTAGCCTTCATGAGTTTCCCTCTAGGATAAGCAACTGACTCCAATCAGAAAGCATCAAAATTTAAAGCCCAAATTGTCAAGCGCAGTCAGATTATGAACAGGGTCTCTGCTCTGGCTACTCTACATCAAAATATTGTTAATGAACATCCACAGTGATTCTTTATTGTTCTGTGTGTGTGTTTTGTGTCCCCGCAGCAGACAGGGAAGGGATGACTTCCACTACCATTCCTGTACATTTCTTTCAAATAATTAGATATATTGTCCAAACAAACACAAAACAACAAAAGCCCTAAATCTTGGGAGTTTAGTCATGTCACATTATGACCAGTTTGAGGTATTAGTGTTCTTTTTCAGTTTAGTTATTAGTGTATTATTAAGAAATACATGAGTGACAATAAGTCACATTTTTAATAGGAGAAATTGGAACAAGTTAGCATTAAGAAGTTCTTTTCCCTGGGCCTCCCTGGTGGCGCAGTGGGTTAATCAACACACTATGAAGCAAACCACAGCCACTGCAGCAGGAGTTCGAGCCCTGTCGCCAGCCAGGGAGGGGACCCGCATGGCGCAGCAGACCTCTCCTGCCTCGCCTGCTGCTCCCCTTAGCAGTGTGTTTCAGTCTATCTGCCTGTTCTGCTCCCCACTCTGTTTCTGGTGAATCCTTTCACTGCCCTGGACTCTGGCCTGTACCCCAGCTCTTGTATGTATAAATAAATAAATCTTTTAAAAAAAAAAGAAGTTCTTTTCCTTAATGAACATGGTAAAAGCCTCATTCACCCCTTATTGTTAAAGAGCTGCTTGCTATCTTTAGCAATTTTCTCTGTTCACTATGCGCCCTTCCTTGTAGAGGCCCAGTGGCGCTCAGCAGGTCTCCTGTTTTTGTTTTTACATTCATCTATTCCTTTGTAATGAGTAATTAGTTTTAAGATGCATTCCAGTGCTGAGTGCCAGAGTGCTGAGCTATTATTGCTGCTGGCTAATATACCACTAGCAGGCTAGGCACAGTCAGCCCGGATAAAGCGTTGTTATGTTATATCCTTCCATTGGTCTGTCATTACAACTAGGGCAGCACTGTACAACATTGATCTGTTAAGCATAAATGAAAGTAGACACAAGGAAAAAAAGCAGAGAATATTGAGATGAAAAATACTGTTTTCAGGGCATAAGCAACTGAACAAAGTCATTCTATCTTCCAGAAGAGCAGGAGTTCAGATTCCAAAACCAAATCCATTGGTGGAGAGGGTGTCTCTGGGACTCCATACAGACTCTGGAATTACAAGCCAACTAATTTGTGGTGACTGTAATTTTCAAGAGAGAGATGCTCATGATCTTGGCCAAAAATTTATGACTGAAGCACCCACAGTTTGGTATAAAGGAGCATTACTGTGTCAAATCTTCTCTTTCTTAGAAGTATACAAGACCAACTTTTTTGGACTACTCTTCTTTTTTTATTTTAAGATTTATTAATTTATAGATACAAGAACTGGGGTATAGGTGAGAGGTGTGGGGGGTGAGAGGATTCAACAGAGACAGAGTAGGGAACAGAACAGGCCAATAGACTGAGGTACACTGCTGAAGGGACCAGTGGGTGAGATAGGAGAGGTCTGCTGTGCTATGTGTGTCTCTTTCCTGGTGAGGGATCGAACTCCTGCTGCAGTGGCTGCGGGTGCCTCATGGTGCAGTGCTTAACCCCTTGCACCACCAGGGAGGCCCCTTTGACCACTCTTGTTTGAGGCTATCTGCTGATACAAACTATTTATTTCATGATGCATTTCTTCAGTGTGTTCTTACAGGAATCCTATTAATAACAAATACTGGAATCAGACTTGCCTTTTATGCATGAAGGTCAAGATCTTAATTTCCTAACAATTTCTGTCTCTTCTCCTTTTCTGCTAAATACTACTTCTGGTGATCTTGTTTCCATCTCTTTTTTTCTGGCCTTTTGAATGTCTTCTTGGTTGGTGGGTGGACCATCTAGTGGGTGTCTTTGAGGTTTAGCACTTACCGAGATCCATGGTCATTGCCTGTGATCTATGGAGGGCAGATTAGTATGTTCTAGGAGAGGGGAGGACCTCAGTTGTCCTGAGTGAGTGGAAAGGTAGAACCAATTCAATATTAATTAATTTTGGGTCAGAGCCTATCCATTCATTCATCTATAACTCTATTATTTTGAACAGAGAATTCTCTACTTCAATTCTGTTGGAATGCTTTTTACTGTGGTTTGAGGGTGATATAGAGAATATGGATATGGGAATGGACCTATAATGCTCCTTCATGATAATCAAGGACCAGGCCAGATTGCATACACAGGTCTAAACCCAAAGGAAGCTATAGCCTTCAGTGCCACATCTCAGGAACATGATACCAGAGACATGCCCATAATAATTGCTCTTAATCATTTGCTTGTTTCTGTATTATTGTTGTTGTTGTACATCCTTAAGAGTATAGGATTTCTCCCTTCGGATATGGTCACCTTTGCTTTTTCACCACTGAAGCACCCATAGTCCTCCACCAAAGCCCAGTGTGGTCTCCACCACCCTGAAATCACCCTTTCTCATACCCCCCTTTCCACTCCCTCCTCTGAAAACTGCAGGTCTAAAATCAATAACTGCTTATATATTTTGAGACAGCATATCAGGCATATAATTTGTATTATTTTTTTAAATTTCCACAGTCATCTTCTTAGATACAGCTACTGCTAAGGTATTATTTATAGATACTAAAATATGAATTTGGTACTAACCAAGAAAACTATACAAGATCATATAGCTTATTATGCTATGTGGAGGGGTCCAATCTGTGGGGTAGGTAGAATCATGGTCAGGGAAGGGATATTCATAGTGAACTTGAAGTCTTGGCAATATAGAATTTATTATCTGCTTTTTACAGATATGTAAGAAGTAAGTTCCTGCATCAAGGACATGGAAAATACTAAATTTTGATGTCAGCTTAAAAAACCAAGATCAACAAACATATCTTTATTCACTACAACACTGAACATACTTGAATATCCACTTCAGAAAATCCACATATCTTTATCTGCTTATCATAACTTACAGTAACTTTTTCTCAAGGAATAGCTTTTTAAATTTAAATTTTATTCTTCTTTTTATTTTCCCTATTTCCTAAATGATTGGGAAGGTAGAAGACAATCTGTGCCAATTTCCTCTGTAATATCACTATCATCTCTTAGTTTGGGGTCTCTTGCAAATTATACAGACTTATCTGGTTATTCTGCTTTTATCCTCCTCTCTACATTGCCTTCATAAATATATAACTGACTATGTCATTCTCCTGTTTAAAACTCTAATGGTCTCTAACTAGATAACATTCCATTGTTCAATGGGCCTTTGGGTTGTAAAGAAATTAAAGGTGCTTTCTCCAGTGCTTGAAACTCTTAAAAAAAAAGACTAGATAAGAAATCTCTAGACATTGTTATTTGGTGCATTATTTTATTAATCAGTTTACTAAAAGGTATCTCTCTAGCATCAGTATATGCTCAGCTATGTTAGATTTTATATCTGTTTTATCTTAGCATATATATATAAAATCATAAAATAATGTCTCATTATTTAGCTATTCATAAACTATAACTCATATCTACCACTAAATAGCAAGTTCTTCTGCAGTAATGAAGAATTACTAGATGCTAAGATTACTTTGGGGTGATTTTAATATTTTTAATCTTAAAAATATTATAGAGTTATAATATCTTATAGAGTTACAAATCTTATAGCGTTAAACATTCAACAACTTCTCTTTCTTTTTTCCTTTCTTTTTGCATGTGCTAATTTCTATAGAAGATAGAAGATGAAGACTGCATAGTTTTTCCACAGGAAGTCACTGAAAAATTTCTTTTGATGTCCCTGTAATATTTCCTAGTGGAATTTAATCACCTAGTAACATTAATTTTAAGAACCATGATATTATTGATTAAAACAAGATATCTAATTATGTAACACACTTAATAATATCTAGTAAGCCCATGGCGATATTTAAGTAACTGTGACTAAAAAGTGAGAAATGAGTGTAAAATTTCAGTGACATAAAAGGACATAAATCCTCCCTTAAAAATCAAGTGTCCTGCCTTATATGAATGATCTTGATATTCTAGTGCCCAGTGTCCATTTATTTCCTTAAAAAATCAGTTTTCTTGAAATACATAAGTGCTATTCCTCTTTTCAAACTGCAACCTGTGCCTGGGGAAATTGGCACAGATTAGAAACTGAGTCATTGTAAAATAAGAAATTGACTTTTATGCTGTGATTTTAAGTTTTCTGTGTTCTTACCTTACTAGAAGAATCATCTCTTTTTGAAGGCTACTTACAATAAAATTCTTCTCATTTTATTCTCTTGGAATCCTCAAAGAGCACTTACGGAGATCTTGACTACCCCACATGAACAGGGATCAGTCAGCTCTGAATCACTGGGATTCCATCAAATTATACAAAATAACTGAAATTATCAGCCTAGAATAGAGCTATGGGTGCTCAACCCTTAGTGACAGACTGATTACTGCCTTCACACTTCTGGAATAGAGTCACAGGCTATATTCCTTCAAATACCCAACAATTTAAATAATTAAAACTATGAGCTCGTTTCTGAAAGTTTGCTCCATAAGTCCTTTTCATAAGCATCAGCAATCTGTTAAAAATCCGTGGTTTCTGCTCCTTATTCTGTTGCTATAGCAACCATCATACCATAGACATATGCAAAGAAAAGAACACCACCTAACCAGTAACATCAAATTGTCATGGCAATTGCTATGCTAAATACAAAATGGCAAATCAAGTTCTAACCTCTAAATGCAGAACATTGAGATAAACCAGACAACCTGATCTCTATTAGCAGCTATGTACGATGATGATGGTGGTGGATACTGGGATTGGAAAATGGTCACTGGAATAAGAGATAAGATAAAAAGCAAATGTTAGACATCTATGTAAAGTGAGCTTAATTGTGTAAAAGTTAAAATTTGATGTTAGCTTAGAATATCCAGGTGTTAAGATACTACTAATGGAAAAGTGGCCAGTACCTAGGAAAGTATAAAATATTAAGTCTATGCTTAACCCATCTAATAAAATAGTTCACCCCTTACATGATTCTTTTTCAAAAAATATTCGTTATGGCTGTTTTTGATAGGTTGTTCTAATGAAACATGGAGAATCTTAATGTAGCATCATAGGGTTCCAGAGCAAAATCAAGCCATAAGCAGAGGAGAATTTCATAACATTCAGAAAATAGCTTCTAGAATGCTACCAGGCACACTGATAGAGACAGAAGATCTGACTAGGAGGCAACGAGTCACCATGTGACTAGAGCTACTTATCATAAGTTGAATTTTGTCAGACTCATGAAATTGTAATATCAAATAGACTAGGCAACAATTCACTATAAGATGGAAATGGAATAACTGGAAGCTGGCGTGAACATGGGCCAGAAGGCACAAGTAATCTACATGAGGAAGTGTTCTAGACCCACATTCCACCAAACAATGTTTTATGAGTTCTCATCTTTACATTATACCTAAGGGGGGGGGGCATTGAGAAGGAGTGGTCCCTTTATGAGAAAATGATGGAAGAGAAAAAGACAAAATTTGATTTATAGATCGACTGGCCCAATGTGTGAGAATTCACCTCAAAAGGACTGGTCCTGCACTTTGGTCTTATTGAAGTATGGCCTCAAAATTCAGCAGTGGGGGAAAATCCCCTAATGGAAGTTCATTTTTTTCTTTATGTAGAAATGGTCCCAAACAAATATATATATAGATTTATAGTAATAGTGAATAACTTGTCTGTTTAAGTAAGGGCTTAGGAAAAGATACACAGTCGCCCTTGAATACCAAGGGTTTGAATGGCAAGAGTGTTCTTATATAATAAAATATACATTGGTTTTGTACAGGGAGATTCAATCAGCTTTGGTTGTGGCTATGGAGGGTTAACTATAAATTATATACTTCTAAGGCATGGGAAAGTGGGGTTTATCAGAAACTCTAACCCTACATTGTTTATGGTTCAATGGCACTTGACAATCAGGGATGAGAAAGTATGGAGAAGAGTCATGTGGATGACGTAAGGAAGTAGGTATAAAAGATAAAGATCTTTGTGTCACATATTAACACCCAAAGAGATCACCTATCATGGGAGAGGCACTAAACAACCAAAGTGACAAATCTGCTCAGCCAGCTGACATCATTCTTGTCATCAGCCACTCCTTGTGCTAGCAGAATGGACTTGTGAAAGAAGCAGCCTGTTGACGGTGATGAGGAGGCCTCATGTTCGCTCCCATTTACCACAGTTGATGTAGCTAAGACTGCTTTCAATACCCAACTGGCCAGAAGTCAAGTTTCATCTGTAGCCTCATTCTGTAAAAAGACCAATGAGCCCCTTGGACTCAATTGATCAACTGATCAACAGAAGCCATTGGAAAATCACAGTGTCTCCTTTATAACCTCATTACAGGACTGACATATTATACTAGATTTATACTTGGAAATTTTTATTTCCACTTGATAGTCAGGTGTTAGAGACATTTATTTTAATCTTCCTTATTAAAAATTAAATTTTAGCCTGGTAGTTTTCACCAAATAAAATTTTGTTGCCTTGCTCACTAAAATGAAAAGTGTTCCAAGTTGAAATCAATCATTCATCAGTTCCTCAGTATACTAACTCATTTTGGTTAGATCTGGGTGCTAATAAGACCAAAGTTGAAGTCATTGCCCTTTTTAGAAATTTTATTTTAAGATGGCATACTCTATTTTTGGAATAACTGTGTAGCAAAGTCATCTGGTATCTATCTGTTATTTGTCACTCTATTCCTCAGTCAAATTGGTATAGCAGGTGTAATTGCTCTTGTACTTTTTTATTCTGGCCCTAGGTTATGGAATTCCTTAGCTGTTCCTTGGTGATCCATATTTCTGATGTTGAAGTCATCAGAAGTCAACCTACATCAGTGGGTATTTTTCTTAAGTTTGGCTAACATTACCAATGTTTTATAATAGAACCAATGCCTGAGACATATCCAGCACTGGAAAGATTTGTTGAGTGAATAATTTCATAAAACATGTCTTTGTTTTAACTGAGCCTCAGAAAACATTGAAAAATGATCTATATATCTTTATTTCATGCCCAATTATTTTTTTTCCTTCTGAATTTATTTAATTCACTTACTTTTCCCCAGTTCCATGGTCACTATCCTATATACCACCATTGTGGTGGTACAGTCTTGCAGGACTGATAATTGGCCTTATGTACCTTCTGATGATTCTTCCTCAGGGCAGCTAAGTGACAAGAAAGTGAAAACCTGACCCCTCATATTCTTACTTAAGGCATCTTGATGACTGCTCACTGTTCTTGTGATAAAGAACAAAATATTTGCAGAAGTTTTTACTCTCCCCTGTCCTGTCTTCTGCCCATCCCTCTGGCAGAGCTGTTTCTAGTTTTATTAGGGGCAACCATCTGAAAAGTAAAGCCAGGAGATTTCTTGAGGAGCTGAGGTGAAGCAGCAAATACCTGCTTTTCCTACTTATAAGATGGCGGTTGTGGGAGTTAACAACACCTTCGAGATTGCCTCTGCTTTCCAGCTTTATTTCTCCCACTCCTCCTCTTTCTCATTGTGCTCCTTTTTTGCTAGTTCTTTGTCAGTTCTTAGAATGTTCTTACTCCTTCATTTCAAGCCATTTTTATTTGTCGTTCTTTCTAACTGGGGCCATTTTATTGTTCCAAATCTTACTCATCCTTACAATCTCAGCTTAAATGTTATTTCCTCAAGGAAAACTTCCTTGGATGAAGGAAGTTTTCATCCAAGTTGTCATAGATTGTTCTTCAAAGAGCCCAGTTTCACTTAGATTTTCTGTTTTAAGTCCAGAACTGCATTTGCCCCACATAAGCCCTTTGCAGATGCTTTGTCACACATTCTATAACTTTAGAAATAGTCTGTTTCACCCCTAATACCCAGGCCCAGCTCCAGAACCAAGCCCATGCAAAGTACTCCAGGCTCTGCTTCTTTTTCTAAGTTATATATTGAAGTCTTAGCCTTTCCCATTCAATGCAGATTACTGGGTTTGCTTTCGAATAATTCTTGCCTGATGTACAGCCTTATTGCTGTACCATATTAAAGTCCTTTAAGGACTCTCAACTATACTCTCACAGTGTAATAGTGAATAGTGTATAGTGGACTTGCTTACCATGTACCCATGTATATTGTTTTAAAGCTTTATATAAATTAACTTACATAATCCCCCTTCAACTATGTGAAATAAGTGCTATTAACGTATCTTGCCAAAGGTTACACACTGATAAGTGATGGAACCAGGACTTGAACCTAGGGCCTTTGACTCCAGAGTACATACTCTGCACCACTACACTATACCATATTTCAGTGGAAATGGACTTTCCAAATACAATAGTAGAACTGAGAAAACAGACCGAAAAACCTTATTATAGGCAGAGAGAAAATATACAGGTAAAACATGAGAAGGCAAGGCCAATTTAAGAATTCAGGTGCAGGCAATGCTGAATCTATTCTTTTAAGCTGAATGTTTATCTTGTGAATTTACATATGTTCAAGTGTATCTCCTTAATTTCTTAAGTACTGTCTGTGCCCCAGTAGTAAGGAGGGGGAATATTTATGGCCGAAGAAGTGGGGGAACAGACTTGATGAGGACATGCTTTTTGAGAGCTGTTGACATCTGGGCCCACCCTCCATGTGAGAAAGTCCCCAACCCACAGGAGTGGGGGTTGAGGCTGTGACATGGGTGGGACTAAGCAACCAGCTGCCATATGTCACCTCCTGCAAAGACACTGCAAAGTCCTCCAAACCAAATGAGGAAAAACATTTGTGCTTTGGAAAGAGGGGGAGGAGAAAGGAGAGAGACTAGGACAAGGGGTGAAAGGGAACAGAAATAAGGTGAGAACTGAGGTGTGATAAGGAAAGACACTGGAATGAAGAACAATGTGAGACAAGGCAGCATTCATGGCACAGGGTTTAAGGGTTGCTCAAAAGAATTTTCTTGTCTATTTTGTTAATTTAGAATGTGGGGGATAGGTGTAATTGGTTTTATATTATTAAAATATCTATTTCTGTTCGCCCTCATCCCAGTCACTCTCCCTTCCCCCCTCTACAAAATGCCTCTGATTTGTCTTTGTCTCTTTGTTTTTGTTGTGTTGTGATTTGATTTTTAAAAATTATTATTATTGTTCTTTTCCTTGATCCCTTGTTTGGCAGAAAGAGCACGAGGGACTGAGGTGACGGTGCACTGGTGAATTGGTGGTGGCAACTCCATGGGGACTACAAATGATGTCAAATATACATGAATTAAAAAAAAGTCTATTTGTTTCTAAAAATAGCAATGACCTATCTATGAACATCATTGTCACTTTCAGACTCTCTGTTTTAAATCTATTGGTCAGAACCCAATATCCACGAAGCTGTGATTATGGCTTAGTTCTCTACTTCCCTTGAAGCCTTTGCAAGCTCCCTTCTCTTCTATATTTATGTTGCACCCACAAACCTCAGGTTTCTTGGTCATCTAGGCCTTTGATATTCTGTGAAGTGGGTAAAGAAGTAGGGTTGGATCAGAATGATCTCATCATCACTTCTAAAAAACCAAGACTTCCCCACTGTAGAATCCAGTTTTGTATACCGAGACAGCAGGCAATCGTAAAAATGAGTGCTTGTTTAGAAATTTTAACAAACATTATGAACTGGTTAAATTTTTAAGTAACTTAGTTTGAACAGAGGGCTGCTCCAGAGAGGGGGCATTTTTAGATGGAGAATATAATGTGGGTCTAGTCAGAGGTGAGATAAGAAAGCAAAGTTCATAACTGGGGAGCTGCTCCATGTCCCAGATACATTGGGAGTTGTGGTGTCTTGTCCTGAATGCCCTCCCATAAAATCATGTGCAATTGTCAAAAAGAACAAAACAGAACCCCAAGGAACTTACTGTTCTACATGAGAAATAGGAGTAGGTTATGATTACATATAAAAATAGGTTTGGAATAAATCAATAACTAGTATTCACTGAATCAGTTTTTTCTGAATTGTCATGTGCAATTCAGTTGGTGTCCTTCACAGGAGAATATTATAATCCTATAAACACCTTTTGAGATTGCAGGATGTGAGTCATGACAAAAATCCCAGGAGGGCTCAATTTTTGTATCTCATTTATAGAAATGTCTGAAGAATTTATGAGATTAAAATTCCATCAAAATATAAAAGTACAAAACATAAAGTACTAATTTCCTCATTTAAATTATACTGTTCATATACATTGTTCATTGCATTGTTAATGGAAAGGCTAGAAGATATAAAATCTGATATTACATTTCTAGCACCTCAAAATTTGTCTTAAAATTCACCTTGGATTCTAAATTTCCTTCATAATATATTGTATATTTGAGATCTATTTGGTATACTTGTCAGTTTATTTGGTATTGTCCTGATTTAGTATATTACATCATTCTTTTTTTGTTTATTTAACTAGTGTTCAACATATTACAAAGAAGTACCTTCCCCAATCAAATTTTCTACTTCTGTTTCATATAGAAGTAAGGATAATAACAAATTTATTTCAATTAATTTTGTAAATGATTCAGTAGATGGTAGCTATTGACTTATTCCAAACTTATTTTTATGTACAATCATAACCTAGTCTTATTTCTAATGTAAAACAGTAAGTTCCTTGGAGTTTTGTTCTTTTTTTCTTTTTGACAATTACACATGACTTCAATCTTACATTCAATGGGTCACATTTTGTTTTTCAGTTGCCATCACTATATCAATGATAATTACTTTCTTGAATATATTTCCTTCCTTCTCTTCCTCTGTTTTCACTTTATCTTCCTGTGTGGTCTATATTTATTTGTTTTCTCCTGTTCTCTGGAGAATTTTTCAGACCTTGACCTTGGTTATATTTATTCCTGATACATGTGCTTTCAAAATAGATAAGGATACTCTTTTCTATAGAATGCATATGTTGGCATCTTTGTTTTCAGACCTGCTAAAAGCGTGAGATTATCTTAAAGAAAAGCTGATTTTCATGTATTATAATACTAACAATGATTTGGTTGTTAAAATCTTCAGGGGCTGCAGTGTTGGCTCAGGAAAAAAATTAAATCCATAACTATAAATAATCTGTTTAAATAAAAATGTCATTCAACAAGAGTATATTATAATAATTCTACACAACGCTTAGGGGTAGACAACTGTAGTTTGAAATGTCAATAAATATTGCACTTTCACAGCAGTCCTAACCCTGCAGAGAGCCTTTGTGTTTCCAGCAACTCAGTGGGTAAATCTTAGCTGAAAGATGAAAGCTTGCACAACATCTTGAGGAATCATCTCAGGAGCTGAGGTCAAGGTCTGTACGACAGGTGTTCTGCCGTGGTTATCAATTACCTTGGCATCTTGTACCTGGCATAAGCACCAGGAAAATAACATTGTAGAGTTGACTCGACTAGCTTGCCTTTCTGCATTTCAGAGCTTTTGCCTCTTATTTAGATTTATTGACTCATTTATAACACTGCATTGAGATTCTGAGGTCTAGGCCCACATTCCTTCAGATGTGTGTGATGGTAAATGATACGTACCACTTTTGGTTAATTTTCATGGTAAGGTCCTCCACATCTTTCTGTGTGGTGACCAGTGTTTTAAGGGTAAAAGTAGGGCCTCCCTGGTAGTGCAAGGGGTTAACTTGCAGCACTATGAAGCTATGTGCAGCCACTGCAGCACAAGTTCGATCCCAGCCAGAGAGCTGACCCACATGGCATAGCTGACCGCTCCTGTCTCACCCACTGTGCCCCTCAGCAGTGTGTGTCAGTCGATCGGCCTGTTCTGCACCCCACTCTGTCTCTGGTGATTCCTACATCATTCCTACTGCAATGAACCCCATTACAAATGAATATGAAACACAAGTGAGGAAAAATACTTTGTAGTTTTAAGTCCTGAGCTGTTGGGGTTAATCATTATGCCAGGTCTTTCTAACCTACTTTCACTGATGTCTATACATATAGAGAAGTAAAGTTATAAATTACTAGTGGAATGTAACAAGAGAAGGAAAGCACCTCTGAGCAGTAGCAATCTGACTCATCTGGCAGGTTGTTGGACATCTTGCTTCCAATTTCACAATCTTTGACTCAAACTCCCATGAAGATTCCTTTAATAGAGGCAGGCATACTTCAGCACCAACTACACAACTAGTAACATGCTTCTCAGAGAGCTTTCTAGTGAGCTCTGTGTACAAGATAACACAGGAAGGCCTAAAAATAATGTGTTTAAAAATATGTTGATGCCTTGAAGTGAACTCTACTACAATTTCCAAATTCACTTCAACTCATCTCACTCAGCCCCTCAGTGGAAACAAATATCAGTTAAGGATCCATCTTTTTATTCAAAGCTGAAACTTGTAAAAAGAAAGATCCACCAGTAAGAGGTGGGATTCAAACACATGTTGAATTTCAAAGTCTACAATAGTTCAGCATTGGGGTAGGTGCTATGGAGAGAGTATACTCGTTAGGAATTGAGAGCATTTGTGGAGAAGATGACTAATACAGACATTTCCTGATATGAAGTTTGAGAAAACCTCCAACAAAGTTAACATAGCCAGTAAGTTCCTTTGGTTAAAAAAATATATATTTCTTTGAGATTGTCCCCCCTGTCCATCTGTTCCAATCAGAGCATCTATTCAGTGGTGTGGATGGTCATTAGTTTTATTTAATAAGCAATTGTTACACATTAATTAAGGTCCAAGTCCCCTGTGGACTTTCCTTAGTCCAACTACTGGAAATCTTTCTTATTTTTTTAGCATGTATCTGAGATTGAGAAGGTCGTACTAGAAAGAGTATTTTTGGCAGTACAGGAAAACTATTAATTTCTCTTTACTTGTAGGTAATGCTTTCTCCTTAGTTAGATGCATACAATGTAAACAGGCAACTGGAAAAACTTAAACATGAAACTGAGTTGAGACTGTTGACTTGACAAAGGTTGCAAAGCGGAAGTGCACAGCTCTAAGATGGGTAAGATCTTTCCCTTTTATTTCTGCCCAGTACCTCTAGCTAGGACTTCAGTAGTGTCTTTCCCAGATATGTTTCTTTTTGCACATACATTTTTCTTCAGTGACCTGTACCAGCTCTCTCTTTCGGTTTGCTGGTTCTCTAGTCTCAAAACCAGTTCCTTAGTTTCTGACTGCGGTCTCCACAGCATCAATATCTCGTCACTTGTTTTTTTTTTTTTTTCTGCAATATAGTCTGAATTACTTCCTAAAACATAAATCTAATCACATTTCTTTCATTCTTACAAATAGTTGTTGGCTTATGGCAAAGGAAACAAAAGCCAAAATAAATGGGACTATATAAAACTCTAAAGTATCTGTGCAGTGAATGAAACTACTATTAAAACTAAGACAACTGACAAAATGAGAAAAATATTTGCATAGCATATACTCAACAAGAGGCTAATATCCAGGATCTACTAATAACACATGGAACTCAGCAACAAGAAAACAACCCAATAAAAAATGGCACAAGAGCTAAGTAGATACTTTTCCAAAGAAGACACTCCTATAAACCAAGGTTATCTAAAGAAAAAATACAATAAGAAACCAAATTAAATAAGCAGGTTAAATATAAATAGAATTTTTACGTTGTACCCAAATGATTGTCACAAGAACATGTTGGAAATCTATTAATTAGAACCTTATCCCCTAAATCTAAATAATTAAAATTTCATAGTTGACTAAAAGTTAAAATTCCGTGATAAAGAGGAAAAAAGAATGTTGGCTTCCTGTTACTCAAGGGGAAATCATCAAGCATCATAGCCTGATACACAAGACCTGGTACAATTTTGTTCTAGCTTTAGGTGTTTTCTTGATCCTTCGTTCCTGACACGCCAATCCAAACCTCTTTCCTTCTCACATTTCCATACCCCCCCCCCCCTCACACACACACACCTGACAGATTAACAGTTCCCTTCCCGGAGTGGCTCATGACTTTGTGTCTATGATTGGAACCTCACCAAAACACTTCTCTTTAACTTCTATTGAAAACTCATTCTTCAAACCCACTTCAAAAGTTAGTTCTTCAACAAAGCCTTTCTCATTCCCCTAGGCAAAGTTCACCAGTCTCTTTGTGGAATCAACAAAGCACCGTGTCTCTATTTATAGCATGAACTTCATCGTGCTGTGACTTATCTGTGCACATGTCTCACTTTTCTGTTCAATTGGGAACAGAGTCTATAGCGCCTTATACATCACCGTATCTCCTGTGACTTGTGCAGTGCTTGGTACATGGGAAGTACTCAGAAAAGCTTGCTGATGACAAGGAAAGTCTCTTCCTGCGGTATATAAATTGCCAGTCCAAAATGATAACTCAATCATAAGAGACAGATAGAGTGGTTGCATGAGAAGAAGTTGGACCTCTGATAACTGGACAAGGGCGAGCGTTCCACTGAAACAGAACAGGCAGTTCTGCTGTAGGGTTGGGGCACAGACACGGAGGGAATGAGTGTTGCTATTTTGGTCTCCCCTTGTCTCAAGAGCAATTGTAGAATGAGCACCACGCTGGCACTGATGACTTAGGAATTTAAGCTCTGTGAGCTGCCACTGCTGTTTATCTTCCTGTCACCCACAGCCCCTCCGCATTGTTGGAAGTGTCCTGATTCAGGGCAAATCAAGACAGATGGCACAGCTCTCATGCAGGAGTTTGATAACCTCCATTTTTCTAGGCTAACAGAGCCCTTTTCTACTTTGGCTCATGAATATTCACTCACATCGATACACACAATCTCTGCTCAGAAAAAGAAACCACACACATCTACAGTCATTTGCTTTGGACATGTTCCTAGGAGATGTTGCTTCCATTTATTCTTTTTGTCCTCCCCACCCAGGCCCAATTAAAAATCTTTGTGGTCCAGGAAGCTTCCTGCACTGCTCAACCACAGGTACCAGATGAGTTATCGAAGTCTCTCTTTTCAAGGGCTCGAAACTTACCAATGTCAATGTTTCCCCCAGTGATTGCCAATTATGATAATGTATGACTGACAGAACTCATATATCAGTCATCTGTGAGCTCTCTCTGCTAGACAAATCTGTTTATATGCTCCTATTTCAGCGACAGAGAACATATGGATTGATTCATTCAGCTGTAGCAGTTCAGAATCAACAGTTTGCCTTAACTTAGCTAATTAAATCTTAACATTAGATAGCTGATTATATTCTCCGAACACATGGCTAGAATATTTGGAAACAAAGCGTTATCACAATCCTAACAGCCATCATGGTTTATTTTATGTTTATGGCTCTTCGTTCCCACACTCACAGTTATAGATAGCCAAGGATGATGTGGAGGTCATGGAATCAGTTCAGCATATAAAGATGTGCTCCAATTCATTAGCATTTTAATGTTACAACACATAGGCACATAATCATTGCTTTAGTTCCCTGCTAAGCCAAATTTGGAAAAGACGAGATTCTACACTTCTCGATCTTTTATAGCAGAAAAGATGAAAGATCTGTGTGTGTTGCTGTATAATAAACATTCATATTAGATTTTACTATATAATTTGAATTATCAAAGCTGCCAGGACTGGAACAATTTTTATATTCAAAGGAATATCTAGTATTCCTTTGAATACTACTGGGAGTCGGCACGCCTATTTTATAGGTCCAGGGAAACTGGATTGTGAGGTTTAAAGAGGATCACATGTTCAGAGCAAAACCCCTGGGGACCACCTTGTTAAAGCTCTGCCAATGAATTAAGCTACACTGAATAAATCAATCTTTGGAAATTGTGTTGTGGGCATTTTATATCCCATAAATTATCTCATGGGAGAGATGAATTCTGATGCAACTAAATTTCTGTGTGAGCGCCATATAGTTCCAGTAGCAGACAACTTAGCTTAACCTTTGTCCTTATTGTGTACATACTTTTCAAACTCCATAATCTCAGCTTGTGGAGTGCTACTGTGTGCAGAGAGTGTGTGGGAGAGGAGACTATTTGTGTCTGGTCAATTTGTCTTTTCAACTGATTTCAGAGAATGCTCCATCCTTTACCGCAATAGACACTTCAGGTCTCTCCTGATTCCAGGCCTTGGTTCTGGGAAAAAATATTTTGTTTGGGGGCCCTTGCTCCCATGCCCCCTCTTTGGGGCTTGACAGCTTCCCTAGGAACTGCTAGAAATCATCCTAGATCATCCTGGCTCTGGTTGAAGTGTACTATTCTTTCCTATCCTTTCTTTTACCTGCTTCTGTTACAAGGTAGGAGGGGGTAGCTTGGGACCCCCAAACCTGTCTGCTCTAATGGGTTCTACCACCTGCTGCATCAAGACAAAAACACACCCTAGTGCATGAGAACTGCAATAGAAAAGAACTTTAATACGAATTAGTGTGCAATAACAAGAGAAGAAAGGAAAGAATAGATATTAATAGTTTCCCCATGAAACACCAAAGTTACCCCTTGCGGGTAAGTATCCAGCCAAACAGGATTGGCCCAATGCAGGAACCCTGAGGCTGAAAAGTTTGCCACAAATCTAAGGCACCTTCTGGTGGGGGCCTATAGGAAAGGGGCAGAAGGGGGCCAGGGTGGTCCCCAGGAAAAGGGGAAGTTCCAGGATCCCTGCCCCACCCTAAGTAGCGTGGAGCTGAGCAGGGATAAGAAGAAGCTAGAGAGGAGATTGAGGAAGGAAGGAAGGAAGGAAGGAAGGAAGGAAGGAAGGAAGGAAGGAAGGAAGGAAGGAAGGAAGGAAGGAAGGAAGGAAGGAAGGAAGGAAGGA